>JBBBDQ010001401.1:3547500-3702500 GCA_037127315.1 Ascarosepion bandense
TTTGTCATCAAACGGACCAACACTTTACGCATCGGGGGAAATCAATATCCGATAACAAATAGATCCTCATTCCTAAATGATAATTTAATTTGCAAATACACAAAGTCATTTAGAATATTTTGTTCTCCTATAAACGCGTATATTAAATATCTACCCCCAAATTTTCTTTAATATCCAACTGCGCCAGTGAGTAATTTTCTAGGTGCATACACACCGTTTTCACTTCACCTCCTCCTCTACGCACGTATGTTCATTCCCAAAGTTCCAAACAAATGAATCATAAACGTTCGTTTCGGAACACTTTATTCATTTTTACTTATTTCTTTTTTAATTGATAATCATTTCTTATAAATAGGCAGGACAAAATTGCTGATACTATTGAATATGGTTTACGATATTTCAATAGAAAAGACGCAAATATTCACAAATTAATATGCATCCGAAATTGCCAATTACATGATAGATCGATATTAAAGATAGAGATCATGTAATATGTAAGCAATATATATATATATATATATATATATATATATATATATATACATATGTATACACACACACACACATATATATATATATATATATATATATGCGTACGTATGTATGTATTAAAACACTACTCAAAATTCATAAATATTTTTACCATAAAAATTTGGTGTATGCCTTCGTCTTTTATAGTTTTATATGGCATTTTCTATGTTATTATTTGAGCTATATAAATTTGTGACAAATTTTTACTGAAAAAAATTACTTCAAATAAATGCTTTATAAATATATTGGTGGATTCAAACCAAATGCTTAACTTTGCCTTTTCAAGTTAAATTTGAGGTAAAAATGTATCTATTTTTCGGATTCGAAGAAACCAAGTATACTTAACTGTTTGCAGAAATATTGTTTAAAAATTCATATATTATAACAACTTTTTACAGGTTTTTAGTGGCGATATTGATCGTGGTTATGATTATAGCTCTTGTTCAGCGAGAGAAATCATTAATTTAGCATATCATTCTCAGAAAATTAATTATGAAAAATATAAATGTATATATATATATATATATATATATATATATATATACATTACAAAAATAGCCATATAGGTAATATTAGACAGATTTTAGTCAATAACATAATAATACCCGCTTATACACAAAACAAGGTAATCCATCAGTTATTGTAGGCCATCTACATTAAATCAAAACAAACCACACTTAATAAAATCGCATTTCAATCTGGTCACCAATTTACTTTGCATTTAGCCATATTATCCTTTTAACATTTTGGTCTCTCACACAATGCGACGTCATAGAATCATATTAAAAACTGCGTCTGCCATTCGGGGAATGTTATCGTTGCAAAGCAATGTTTTATGTCAACACAAGATAAAACCATCTCTGATGGTGGATGTGTTTATTTTAACATCCCTGTAAGCTCTCTGAAGATGGCTCATGTGATCCGAATGCTTGGAAATATCCACCCTTTGGACAATTGGTGCACAGGGTGTTACATAAGAGATCAGTGATGAGAAAGAGGAACTTGTAACAGGGGATTGGGAGAATGATTTAAGAATTGATGGGAATACCTGTGGGAAGAGATCTGCTTGAGAGTGGAGTGGGGAAGAAGAAGAATATGATACAAGTGTGTCAGAAAAAGCAAGTGATTCAAGAATATAAGAGATAGCAAATGACTTTGCATTTAAACCTTTGGAGATTGACGTTTTCAGGGAAGCAAGGATACCAAAGTGAATTCCATATGCAGATTTCGCGAGCAAAGAAATTTAGATGGTAGAAGTTGCGGTTAAATTTGTTTGTTTTCATTTTTAAAAAGTGAAACCTAGCCGCTAGTCTAGTAACTCGACTACATTCAAATAGGGTGTGAAGTAGGCAGTTAAGCTCGTATGCGCAGAAACTATGAAAATACTTGTAGAGGAGACAGAGGGAAGACATATCACGTTGGTGTGAACGTGATTGAAGTTGAACTACTAGGTCTGGATCAAGTACATTAAAGATTATTCATTGAACTTTTCAAGAAGCCCAAGATGATTAGCAGCGTCATCAGATGTGGCAGCAGCATTTACTGCACGGGTGAATGGTAGATTTATATATGTGTAACATGGATTTAACGAGAACAAAACTTTCTGTCCCTACAAAGGGAACTAACTTTCTGAGCAGCAGTAATAGCTATGAATTCAATGAAGTCATTCCACGTGAGTGCTTTGCTTTCAGGAAGACTAGACGTGCATTCTGATTGGGTGTAGGTGTGGTTGTCTCTGGTGATTAACATATTCGTGTTAGAAGCATTAAAACGTACAAACCATTTTAACAATAATCCACAATAGATTTAAGTTCCTATTCAAGATCAGCAGCGAAGTTTGCTTTGTCAGCCTCGACAGATTTCTGATCAAGGCATGAGTAAATTCTTGTGTAGTCTGCATTAATGCTTACTTGGGAGCTGGTTACATCTGGGAGATGGTTGATAAAAATCAGAAAAAACGTAGGACATAGAATAGAACCTTCAGGGACACCCGTGTTCGTATGTTAGTATCTTGAAGCATCTCCATTCAATACTACCGCCATTACGCTATTTGAAATGAAAGACTGGATTAGGTCAAATAATCGTTCAGTTATACCATAGCCATGTAGCTTGCGTACAAAGCTAGCATGCCAGACTTTTTCAAATGTTTGGAGATATCCAGTGCAATAGCTCGACTTTCACAGTTATCATCTAGAGACTGGTAAATATACACTGTGATGGTCGTTAGCATATCAGCAGTAGACCTGCTAAAGCGGAAACTATACTGATTATCGTGGTTTGTGTGATATTGAACCAAATCGGTATTAATAATATCATCGATCATTTTGCCAAAAATCTTTAGGGGGCTGATAGGGCAATAATTGGGAGTCTGAGTGTTCAGCATTCTTAAATACAGCAACCACAGATGAAGACATCCAACAGGCAGGAAGCAAGAAGCAGAGAAGTATTAGTTATAAAGTTTGGAGAGGACAGAGGAGAGTTCAGGGGCCCATTTTGTCAGGAAAAGGATGGGGATGACGTATTCTCTGTTCGACTTATGGGTCAAGATTTAGAGACCAGCGAGTGAACGTTACTTAGTTCAGTCTCCGTTCTAGGTAGAGATCGAAAATCAAATGTTGAGTTATTAGATATTCTGCTAGAAAAGCGTTCATCCTTGTCCGCTGAAAATGTGAGGACCTCAAATTTACTGATTACATTGGGCATTGTGAGCTTGTTGTTATTTAACACATTTTTACAGAGCCGTGAGTAGTCCAAGAAGTCAAAAATGCGAGATGATATACATTTTGTCATTCTTTCAACAAAAAACAGCTTTTCATTATTTAGGATCCTTTTTCTCTGATTACAAGCAGAGGCAAAATTGCGCCTATTATAGTCACACGTGTCTTCGATAAAGGCGGAAGAAGTGAATCCTGATAGCATCCGAGAAAGCGGGGGAAAAACAGGGAGACGAATGGGGTGTAAGTTTCTAAATTCCTGGCTGGGATGAAAGCATCGATGCGGGCATTTAGCCATGAAGGGACCGTGGACGAACCGTCTTCAACAGGAAGTCTAAAAACTTGTTCTCAGGGACGTCATACATGAAATCGCGGAGGGACTCCCAGTCATCCCTTTCGTAGAAGTTAGATATTCAGCTGGTCTGGGGATCTTCGGAGGCAAAATGTGAAATTATATATTAACGGAAACAACAGCCTGATCAGAGGTCCAAAAGGGCAAAGCTGCATAACATGGCAAGAGTCAAAGATAGAAGTGAAATTTTTATCTAGTAGTGAGGCAGTTCTGGCAGTGCTGTTAGAGAAACGCGTGAGGAAATCAATTATCTCGCCAAAGGGCTAGTGAGATTGAACATTTCATGGTAAATACACCAGAAAGATCTGTGACAGTTTTTTAGTCATTGGACATGATGGGCTTTGAATTCTTCAAAAACAAATATATGAAACAAAGGATGAGACCAAATGGCCTTATCTATATTTTTAGAGATGCTTTCAAGATGCTTTAAAGTACGGAACATTACCCATATATATATATATATATATATATATATATATATATATATATATATATATATATATACAATTAATTTTCAAATGTCGACACAAGAGCCGGTTTAAACTGTGTTAAACTTTTAACCCCTCATTCATTCGTCTGAAGACTTTCCACACATCACACTGTTCTACAGGATATATATTGTTTAATTGTAAACAATTGTAATACATGTTGAAGGTTATATATATATATATATATATATATATATATATATACGGGTTTTTATATGTCTATGGTATTGCTTACATATCTGCTTTTGCTATTGTTTGAGTGTATATATATGTGTGTGTGTGTGTCCGTATGTGTGTATATGTATTTATGTATCTGTGTACGTGTACATATATGGGTATACATATATATCTCTATGCGGGTATGTGTGTACACATTTACGTATGTGTGTGTGTGTGAGTTGTATGTGAACATATATATGTTTTTTACAGTACTAAAATTATACGGCATTATAACTTTACTGCTGACCGAAAAAATTACCTAAATTATGGTATTATTATTTTTATTGTATTAATAATTAGTATAATTTTGATTATATAGTGGTGTGGTGGTAATTACGATTAAAGCATATGGATTACCTATTTTGACTTAATTGTTTAATTTTGTTGTTTATTTTAATTCCAATTTCTTATCCTTTCACTAGTAATATGTAAATTCATTTTTAAACTAAATAATTAATTTTAAACGACTAAATTTAAATAAAATAATTAGGCTTACTTTTGAAATATATTTTTATTAGTTTTTTAAATTTTATATTGTATTATATCTGTTTTATTGATTGTAAAATTAGTATAATCTTTTTATATAGTAGTGTGAGTATTTTATAATCACAACAGATTAACTATTATCTGTTAAATATATTTTTAATATTTTTAGACTCCAATTTCTTTCACCGTTAATTTATATTATTTATTTATTCTTATTTTCTTATTTTCCTATTATTTTTTCTTTCTAATTTAAATTTATTCCTCTTTCCTTTCTTCTTCCCTTTTCGTTTCCGCTTGAAGAGACTTTCCCTTTGTTTTTAACGCTCTCTCTCTCTCTCTCTCTCTCTCTCTCTCTCTCTCTCTCTCACACACACACACACACACACACACACACCTAACCCACATTCTTTACGTTTCAAATCTACGGGTCTGTAATCCAACTCTCAGACTCAATGTATCTTCGAACTTTTGTTGACATCCACCGCTACGCGCGTCCTCTGATTGTATGTTGCGTATATATATGCTTATGTATGAATATGTGTCTGTTGGCGGAGCTGATGTATTTTTTCTTAAATTTTCTCTTTTAAGGGAGCGACCGTTATATTTCTTCGTTTTTTAGATCTTTGTGAATTTGATTAGTGTAAGATCCTTAGTAAAATAAAGACGGAAGCTGATGATGGTTCGCCTGAAGTAGGCCAACAATTCCGATTTACCATGCAATAACGTGTCTGCCTTAATAAATGTTAGAGTATAATCCACCAGGAAGTCTTGCCTAAAACCTCATTCCTCTCCGTGGTTCTCTCCTGCCTGTTCGACCGCCATTGCTCACAGGAACCATTACTTCTGACTATTCAATAGCCAGTCATCTGATCACAATAGGCGCCTATTCATGTCTGCTCGCAATAAGTGCAAGAGAATCCTGAATGACGCCAAACGGTTGTTCGCTGAGAGAATGCGACAGCGCATAGCTGACCGCAAGTTCGGCTCCAAGGACTACTGGCGGATATACAAACGGATGCTTACCAACTGCAAATCCTCTATACCTCCTTTAATCCATGAATTTGACGTTCTCACATCATCTGCGGACAAATCTGTGTGCTTTTCCCGCAGATTATCATCCAACTCCACGTTTGACTCATTTGGAATAAGCTCACCCGACTTCCCCGTTAGAACTGAGGCAAAACTGCACGACGTACATATCACACCAAAGGTAGTATCCCGAGTAATTTCAAAACTTGACCCCCATAAGACAAGCGGTGACGACGGAATCCCGGTGATAGTCCTTAAGAGGTGTGCCCCTGGACTCTCCCCTGACCTCTCTATACTGTTTAACTACTGTCTTTCTGCTTCCTGTTTTCCTGCATGCTGGAAGTTCTCTTCAGTCGTTCCTACTTTTAAGAATTGTGGTGAACCCTCGGACCCATCCAACTATCGCCCTATCAGTCTTCTACCGATATTCGGGAAAGTGTTCGAGGCCATAATCAATGCTGAAATAGTTCAACATCTTAATGCCCACAAACTCTTCTCTGACAAGCAATATGGCTTCCGCTTTGCCAGGTCCACTGCCGATATGCTAAAAACCTTTACGGAGTACATGCTCCAGACCCTCAATGAATCAGGCGAGGCTCGTGCAGTTGCTCTGGACATCTCCAAGGCTTTTGACAGGGTTTGGCACTCTGGCATCTTTTGCAAGCTACGGGGGTACGGCATTACCGGACGCCTGCTTGACCTAATCCAGTCTTTTTTAAGCAACCGCAAAATGAAGGTCGTTTTGAATAGGCATGACTCTTCATCCTACAGCACGAATGCCGGTGTCCCCCAGTGCTCTATCCTGGGCCCGACGCTCTTCCTCATTTTCATCAATGACCTCCCAGAAGAGATCAAGTCCCAAGTAGGCATCTACGCAGATGACACGACAATATACTCCCGCTCCAGTAAGAAACCTGGCATGGCGGACAGACATAATCTCGCTGCTGACTTCGAACGGGATCTACACTATGTGGTGAATTGGGGCAAGAAGTGGCTTGTCAAATTCAATGCGTCCAAGACCAAGCTGTTGCCTGTCGACCATCACAGGCAACCTCTCTTGCCTCCCATAAGCATGGACCAAGCGATTCTCCCTGAGTGCAATACACTGCGCCTCCTCGGCCTTACCCTCTCTTCTGATCTCAAGTGGAACCGCTACATCGAATCCATAGCTAAATCCACTGCTAAGAAAGTTGGGTCACTGTGTCGATCCAGGATATTCTTTCAGCCTGAATCCATCCTGCATATATACAGGTCTACCATTCGACCCTGCATGGAGAACCGCTGCCATTTATAGTCAGGCGCCTCTGCCGCTCACCTCAGTGTTCTCGACAGGCTCCAAAGGAGAGTTAGTAACGTGATTGGTGCTGACTTGGCGGCTCGACTACAGCCACTTCCCCACCGACGAGATGTCGCCTCCCTTTGTCTGTTCTATAAGTACTTTCATTGCTTCTCCTCAGATGAACTTAAGTCACTGGTGCCTCCTCAACAGGTGTTAGCAACACATTCACATAAAGGATCTCTGATTTCGGAACTGGAGAGAGGTGAGAGTAAGATGAAATCTCTAATGTTATACCTTTAATCGGACTTAATTCTAAAAGACAAATATAACAAGGAAGAAAAAGGAGATAAACTTAAAACAAACGAAGAAAGCAATGAAAGTAAAGAAGAAATTTAAAAAAGTAAAGCTTTAATTAATCAAAAAATGCTGAAACAAATGTTTTAGTTACAAAGGAAATATTAAAAACAAACAAAATTCCTACGACCCAAAATGACGCAAGAAAATGGAAACTATAAAAAACAGATATAAAATGACAGGAGGACAAAATACTGACCACCACAAAAGAAAAGTTAAGATTAACTTAAAACTGGCAAAGAAAAATTGTCAGTAAATTCCTGATTAATAAAAACTAACCTACTGAGAAATGGCTTAAAAATTTCCACTCTTGAACTTTACAATAACTTACAATTCAGTAAAACATTCCTTTTTTAGAGAAAAACGAGCAGAATTAGGAATATAAATATAATCGAGGCTGTCATAGTTGCTTTGTTTAATCATATTTTTTATTTTATTTTAAAGTACGCATATCTAGCGGCGTCAGTTTTTTATACTACCTATAAACTAAGTTGGACAAGAGTAGAAAAGAATGAGAATCTTATATATATTTATGCTTGTGAAATAAACTTTTATTCATATAGATTAATGTAAAAAATCTATCTATGTGTCTGGATTTCCCAGTACAGATCGAGAAAAAGAATTACCCTGCAGTTTGCAAGACTCTTTTAATTCAGATAGATTTGCAGTTTTATAAGCAGAGTTAGACAGTAAATAACACAGTAACAAACTCGATTGAAATATTTGTTTTAGTTTATTCGCAATAGAAAAAAAATTGATTGTAACATGTTTTAACTAATAATGATTTACAATCGAAGTCTGATTAATTAGACCATAACTTTACGAAGAAGCAGTGAATCTATTTCATTAGCAATTATATTTGTGCGTAATTGAATATATTAAACTCAATTGTAATAGAACTTCGGATCGCCGATTAATATTTCCGAGCTGCTGTACGTGATATGACATGGACATCCAAAATTAAATGCCTGGATTTCTAAGCATTCATCCATCGATGTACTGACAAGGTTCAATATTGCTTAACTTTGCGGATCGTAAGAGAATCCATCATTCAACGTGACAGGTTCGAATCCACAGAAAAAATAACTTGATATATTGCTATAATATATTACTTGTAGATAATATACAGTTTTTTTTTTCGAATCATCTATCTACTTAATTCAAATTAATCTAAATTCATTGGATTTCAATGGCAGCATTGTGATGCTTAAAATGTTTGCAGCATACAGATTTAAGGGTTTCAACTCTATCTCTATAACATGTTGTTTTCCAATAATGTCGGAGCAGTTACTAATTCTTATAAATCCCTTACAAATCATAATATTGAGTAAAGAATAATATTGTAACTGAACGTGTTAATTTCCCTACTATCGACTGTAGTTGGATAGCCGTCGTTGGCTTAAAATAAAAAAAATTAAAACAAATATATCGATTTTTTAAAATTGTAAGTAGAACTGAATTTAGTTAAAATTAATACTAACCTTTACGATATTTTAGATTGCGCATCAATAGTTTAATAGCAGTTGTTGAAAGATTGTCGAATAAAACATTCAGCAGAGAAAGACAATTTTACAATCAGTCAAAACATCATGATGCAAAATTTAAAGACGAATCCAGTCGAAATAAATTATCATCTATCATTACAAATAGAAACACTTAAGGAATGATTGATTCTCCCTCTTTTTTCAGATGAGAAGTGAGCATAATTTGTATTGCGGTTAATATACTCATCATCTGAACGTGATATGTCTAAGACAAGAATAGCAGAATGTGAACAATCTATTTTTAATAATACGTTCAATTCTATTTTTCTCGAATGTTTTCAAGCTTAGTCGTATCAACAAGCACCTAATTAAATCCGTGAGACACAATAATATATTCCATATGATCAACATTCCTGAATCATGGTTATTGTTTCAGCTGTTAACAACTTAAATAACAGGAGGTGAAACAATAAATGTATATTCAATAGAAAACAAAAATAAGATCAAATTCATCGATCGACAAAGTATTTTTGGCTCTATGACGACAATAGCTCTATGAATTCCTCTTTTTGCTTCATCGGAAATGTGTATACATCATTCAGAATTAAGTCACTGGAAATTTAGCTAGCTTATTCATATTTCTCATTTCCTGAAAAAAAATACACGTTACCACATTCGTCTGACCCAGTGCCTTTGTTTTTATATTTACTTGGACACTAAAATGTTAAAAGAGTTATGTTAACAAGATTACTGAGCAATCGTCTGAAAAGCTGTTTGTACTTTGTCCTTCATAATACAAAAGAGATTCGACTATTTCGTTGATACACCGAAATCAACTAATCTTATTTTTTTTAAATTGAGATTAAATATTACTTTTTAATGTTTATTGCCTTATATTTTTGGTGCATTTATATTTAGAATGCGCCGAAGTTAATTTTTGCATTTGTCACCACAACTAGTGATTTCTGTTCGCGCGCTGTAACATCTAGTGAGTTGTATAAACAGTGTTGATAACATTCAGAGTCGTGTAAAAATTGTTTCAATCCATTCCATCCATTTGATATACCTGTTAACATGTTGGATCTAAATTAATTTACAAGCAAAAGTAATATTCTAGATGACCCTGAAATAGTTTCTACATATACAAAAAAGAAATACAAGAAGTGAACAAAGAATTTAATGTTAAAATGATCGATACATATAGGAATGATATACGAATACAATAGTTAGCTTGCTCGCGTTGCGCGCACAAAAACAAATGAACAGTGATTTAGATCCTCATAGAGTCTCCCATAATTTCGGCCTTGTTCGATATCTGGAATACGCGTGGAAATTCATTTTGGACACTTCGACATGGTTTTATGTTTAGCGAGTTGTCTCGCTAGAATCTATTACATCTATTACTGAGTGCTCCATAAATTCGGGCTTGTGCCACATCGAAGCTTTACTTAGAAAAATCACAATATAAAAATGACATATTCAAAGATCTCCGCACAAAAATATATATTTCTTTCTCCTCCCT
Source organism: Ascarosepion bandense (assembly GCA_037127315.1). NCBI lineage: Eukaryota > Metazoa > Mollusca > Cephalopoda > Sepiida > Sepiidae > Ascarosepion > Ascarosepion bandense. The sequence goes on from JBBBDQ010001401.1 coordinate 3,557,959, forward strand.
CTCCAACCAACAATATATAAACTAGCTGTAACTTCTCAAATAACGTAACCCGCAAAACTCTTTCAAGGAAACGATTAACCTAAACAAAGAACAAATGCGGCAATATCAGCCTATGATAAAACAGTATCAAGGATTATCTAATCCGTTTCCCCGTAAGAAACAATATCTCATATATTCATTAAGTACTTTCCTCTTTTATCTGAATAGTCTATCAGCATTTGGCATCAATTTCCATCGTAAAATCTGTTTTTTAATGACTTTGTCTTATTATGTAATATTTTTCTTGATTATTGAAAGAACCGAAGTAAATATAGTCCAATTCGATTTTGCATACATTTGTTTGTTATTGCATTAACTTTATACTTCAGATAGCAAATGTCAACAAACCACTAAAGAGACTATTATAGATATTTGCGACTGATAAGCAGAAGCGATTGCTATTTAACCGATCTTCTAATGAAGGAGTCATGCTGCATAAGTTCGTTTTTTACGTGGAGAATTTTTACGCTCGGGTAAAAATTTCCCGTAGACATAACATAGGCTTCTTTTGGGTTCTTGTAGATTTATCTTAGACTCTGCGCTTCAGCATAGACTCATCATAGTCCTTCTCTGCTCAAAGGCAGTGTCTGACAAAAACGAACTAAACATTATTTCGATTTCCTTAACTATAACAGATGATTTAAATACAATAATACAAGGTTAAACACCATTTTGCCGAAGCAAGAGAAATATGTTCGATATGCAATTTCTTGCCTAGTAATCTCTCAGAAATAGTGTTGAAGATTTTATAGGATTTGATAGACAGATTTATTTATTTGGCAAATGACAATGGCCAGCTGCATGAAGTATTTTTATATAAACAGAGAAAACGATGAAGCATATTTTCTTCAATATAAGCAACAGATTATTTTTACTTCCAAGATATTTCGTAATTATATAAAATGTTGTTTATAGCATCGCTGCATTCTCATCAAGGAAACGATGAAACAAATATTATAGTGAATGATTTTCAAGTTTTGAAAATATACATATATACTAATCGGGAAATGCATCATAAAACTGAATTGCATGAGGTTGTATAAATAGACAGCTTCAGCTCGGGGCTTTGACCGATATAAGATGAATTTCAGCATTCGGCTGGAAATTCATACTGCAGAATGTAGGTAATATTCATAATAAATTTTCAAGACATTCTTTAGCAAATTAAATAACTCTTCCATTTTCAACAAATCAATTCTTTTCTTAATCAATCGTCAGAATTTGACCCTGGGTTAGATTGTTTCATCAACAAAGCGTAGTGATAGAATTCTGCGGCTAAATTATTGGTCGCTTCTAAATTGGAAAATTGCAAAAGAAAATAAAAGAACAAAACAATAATAACACACATAATTGAAAAATATATAAACCTGTCTTCAGTTATTTGTTTTTTTTCTTCTTTCAAAGAGGATATACGGTCATATGTTGAAACACCGGTTCTCGTACGATCGCCAATGTTAAGCAACGCCGATGCTGGTCATAACAAGATGAATTACAGCTTGAAAATACAAAGAGTCGAAAGCTTGTACGTGCTTTTTATGTAATAGTTTACAGCTATCGGTTGGAAAGAAGAAAGTTAAGATTTCGAATTCAAGTCAAATTCGATATAGTTTACTTCAGCAAAAATTTTCATATTATGAATCAGCGTATTTTCGCCTGCACTTACTGGTTAATTTGTAGGACTTGTTTCAGTAAATCTTTATTATCTTCAAAAATTGTTACAAACTAAAAATAACCTGTAAAAGTTTGATTTTCTCTCATTTTTTAAAATCAGTATCACCTCAAGTATGGCAGTAAAGTTACTTAATCTCAAATGGTTACAGTTTGTGGAAGAATTAGAAACAGAAATGTCATTATTGAGTAGAAAGAGAAAAGAGTAATCAGGAAAATAATAGATAGCGTTTGATATTGCATTGAAATTTTTGTAGAGTAAATTTGACTGGAAAGCTTGAAACCGGAAGAGAGTTACACAATTAGGAAGTGTAAGAAAAGCAACTCTAACTATAGATGTTACGGTGATACTTAACCAATTCAGATCTTAATTGATAAGATATTTTCACCAGTCTATTATTGCGCTTAAATTCATAAAGTTTACGTAACAAAGCGAAGATCACATCCGAAAATAGTATTTATGAAAAAAGGCACGGCAAGGCAACCATACGGCGGTAGGTAATTACTAAAGCCTAGCCACTATATCCTGACCAATAATATTGATCATTTTCTTTTGATCTTATCAGGGATCTAATGGTAAATATTAGTCGCAGCTGATCATATATGGCAGCAAAATCTTAAGTATAATTAATGGTAGAATTACAGATAGTTTACCAATAGAATATTGCCTCGAACGACAGAGTGAACATATATGTTTAGCAAGTGCCCTAGCAATCGTCTTTATATAATCACTTCATGCCAGCTGCGAAAGAAGTGCCCCTTTTGCACAGGGGGATACATAATAGGAGAGTGAATAATTATAGAGGAGGAGAGCGAAGTATGGAGGATACGAAGAGGTAGCATTACTGGGGGGGTCAGATAATAGGAAAGATAGGGGCGTGAAGAGAATTGCGTGAGAGTATAGGGAAGGGAATTTCACAGGCGGGAAGTACGAGAAAAGAAACTGAGGGAGGAGAGGTGACTGCTGCATTTGGTTGTTTTGACTGTAAAAATGTAGGTCCTTGTTGACAGTCTAGTTGATTGAGTAAATTTTTGCAGAGGGTGAACCAGAGAGCTAAGCCCGTCGGATAGAAATCATTGAAATATTTGCAGAACAAAGAAAAGCGACATCCAGTCGGTGAGGAAGTAGCTGCAGTCGAGCTATCAGGTAGTGATCTATTACATTGCAGAGTATCTTCTTGATCCTGTTGAGAACACTGAGATGACTATTGGCGGATAGCCAGATATGAAAACCGTATTCAATGCATGGGGGGAGGGTTGATTTGTATATGTGCAAGATGGACTTAGGAGAGAAAAACTTTCTGGCCCGACACAGTGACTCAAACTTTCTAACGGTAGATTTATCTATTGAGTCAATGTTGTTTCAATTGTGGGCAACTGAGGGAGTGAGGTCGAGGAGGCAAAGTGTTGCTTTTTGAGAGACTAACTAAATCCATATTAATGTGAGCAGGAGGAAATGTCTATGGTGTTTAACGGATTGCAGGTTCGTTTTTGAATCATTAATTTCACGAGACGTTTCTTATCTCCTGCTGTTCGTCTAATTACATTTCATGCAGTTGATTTGTAATTAGCTCCTGTTTGGCAGCCACATTCTCACTGATGGGATATGGCTTCCTTCTCTCTTTTCTACAAGTATTTTCACGCCTTATTCTCTGACAAGCTTCATTCCCTGGTGACTCGCCTTTGTGAATTTACTTACTACTAGCTTCGCAGCTACGTCCCACCCTTTTACTATGAAAATAGGCAAATGTAGCCACCACTTCTTCTCTAGTAGATTTTTCCCTCGTGATTTTTACCTGTGGATCTCTCTTCTGTCTGATTGCATCCATGACAGCTATAATTTCCAAAAGTTCATATGAAACATAAATTTCTGTCTCTTTCATCTCGCTTCCGCTTTCTTCAATTTACTTTGTACCATTGTTTTTCTTCTTTACTGTCTTTTAACTGTTCTTATTATTTGCACATCACTGGCGGTACTGCCTGGTTATGGTGAAGTTATTATAAAAAAGATTATATGTAATATTTTGTGTAGAGCCTTATGGCAAATTGGAAGGAAATGTCCATTTTGTTATAAATATTCCCGTCTAATATAGTATAATGTAATTAACTACATGGACAATGATCTTTTGGCTTTTAATTGAGGAAATGCGTATTTATATTTTTGCAGTAAATGTGTTTACTAATAGCCAAAGAATTAACCGATTATGGTTATAGGAATATAGTCATTTTGTAAAAATTGAAAACATGCAATATGATGCTATTGTCTATAATCTAATCATTGAAACGATGGGGATATGTACTTAAATTGCTCTCCGCAAAAATATAAAGAATAACAAAGCGAAAAAGATATTTCTGTAGATTCTCGACCAATTCGAATCTGGATTCGTTTGGAGTCCATACACCCGATTTCCCATCTAGAACTGAGGCCCAATTGAATGACGTCCACATCATGCCCTCGCTGATTTCTAGCATAATCTCAAAACTTGACCCTCACAAAGCGAGTGGTGGGGACGGAATCCCAACCATAGTCTTGAAGAAATGTGCCCCTGAACTCTCCTCTGTCCTTTCTAAGCTCTACAATCTCTGCGTATCTTCGTCCTGCTTCCCTTCCTGTTGGAAGTCCTCTTCTGTGGTTCCAATATTCAAGCACACTGGTGAACCCTCGGACCCCGCAAATTACCGCCCTATCAGCCTTCTACCGATCTTCGGCAAAGTGTTCGAAGCCATTATCAATGTTGAGGTCGTTCAGCATCTCACAGTCCACGGGCTCCTCTCGGACAAACAGTATGGCTTCCGCTTCACCAGGTCTACTGCTGATATGCTAACGACCATCACCGAGTATATCTATCAGGCTCTCGACACGAATGGGGAAGCCCGAACTGTCGCCTTGGATATCTCTAAAGCATTCGATGGAGTATGGCATGCTGGCATTCTAGGGAAACTGCGAAGCTACGGCATTACTGGAATTTTGTTGGACGTAATCCAGTCTTTCCTCTCTAACTTCACACTGAAAGTGGTATTAAATGGACATTCCTCCCAGAATTTCCCTACAAACGTGGGTGTCCCGCAAGGCTCTATCCTGGGTCCTACGCTCTTTCTAATCTACATCAATGATCTCCCCGTTGCCATAAGATCACAAGTAGGCATGTACGCCGATGATACCACAGTTTACGCTCACCTCGATCAAAATTCTGGTGTTGATGACAAGGCGAACCTCGCTGCTGAGCTTGAAAAGGACCTCTAATACGTGGTGGATTGGGGTAAGAAATGGCACGTATAATTCAATTCTTCCAAAACTAAGCTGCTGTCAATTAACCGCACCTCCCTCCCATTAGCATGGAACAGGCTTGCCTCCCAGAGAGTAAAACACTACGCCTGCTTGGCCTGACACTCTCATCGGACCTCAAGTGGAATGACTACGTCGAATCCATTGCTAAATCCGCTGCTATGAAATACGGCTCTCTGTGTAGGGACCGGAAATTCTTTCCGATAATCTATCCTGCACCTATATGAATCTACCATCCGCCTGTGTTTTGAATATTGCTGCCACATCTGGTCGGGTTCCCCTGCTATACTCCCCGGGGTACTTGACAAAATACAGCGAAGAATCTGTAATGTTATTGATACCGACTTAGCTGACCGCCTGCAGTCACACTCTCACCGGCGTGATGTGGCTTCCCTGTGACTCTTCTATAAATACTTTCATGTCTTCTGCTCTGAACTTAAATCACTGGTGCCCCCCAGGTGTGAATTTGCACGAGATGCTAGATTGGCAACTAGGTCCCACCCTTTTACAGTGTATCCGATGAAATGTAACCGCAATTTCTAATCCAATATCTTCTTTTCTCGCACTTCCCGCCTGTGGAATTCCTTTCCGCATGTCTGCTTCCCTGCTACAACCTCCAGAATTTTAAATGTAGGGTCAATAGAGACCTCCTAACACACTAAATTACACCCATTCTCTCCAACTCTCTCCCTATGTACATCCTAACTCGTCTATCACTCTCCTTCTGACATTTCCCATACCCAATTGCTCTATGTAACCCCCTGCGCTATAGTGGCAGTGGAATGCCTTGCTTGGGGTGACATGATTAAAAAAAAGTACGTATGTAAGTCACTGATTATCTGTCGACATTTGTACATCGAAGAGTAGATATATAAATGATGCTATGTTGAATCTTATGAGTAAAATTTGAAATAAACTTTGTTTATATACGAAATGCTATAACAACACACCTAACTGGAATGATACAAAAAGTGAAAGACGGATTTGCCGCCTTTAAGTCGGTTCATCAACTATTTACACTAAGTTGCTTCAGATCAACAAAATATAAAGGAAATAAAAATGTTTACAATCGATATAGTGACAGAGGATTCACAAAGAGACGCGTTTTGAGATGTGGAAGTTATAATAAACAATGATTTGCGATTGGATAAAAACAGAATTAAATTGAGAAAAATCGATATTGGTTTTGCTCGAGTTAAAATTCTCACGGCACTCTTTGACACAGAAGGACAATTCAAAAATATATATAGGTCTGAAGCTGTTTCAACTATTTCAACATTTCTGTGGTGTTGCTACCATAGTAACTGCAACTAACGGAAATAGAAAAATGATAAATGACAAGACAATTATTTCACTATAACTAGAATCCATGCTAAAAACGATAAAATGTACAATTCTGTAGTAGCTTGTAATTTCTACATTTTCTAAACTATAATATATAATAATCCTAACTCTAATTTTATATTGAGTACTGTTTGAATCTAATGTTTTGAACGTTGCAATTTTTCTCTGAATTCCTTATACATTGATATATATATATATATATATATATATATATATATATATATATATATATATATATATATATTGATTAAATATGACAGAATAGGTCAACAGGTTTATAGGACAGGGGACTCGTACATATTAATGCTGCTAGAGAGTAAAAATTCATGTGTGGTTTGCTTACTCAATAAAGAAATAAAAAACAAAAATAAATATAACAGATTTAAATTTAAAATTTTCTTCATATTTCATTTTCAGTTTTTAAAAAAATGGGTTTTTCTTTTTAATAAAAATAATAATAATAAATGTGTGTTTAAATTACATCACATGAAAATATCTTGGGAATGGTGCAATGTCAGTTTGCTCGTCAAATTTGTGCTGGTGTAACCAATGTAATTCTTTAAGGATTTGGTTAATTGAGAACACAGTTCTTCAAAGTAGATATAAATTAGTGAATGACACTGATTCTCTGCAGTGTAGATTTTGCAAGTGAATTATTATTATTGATAATGTGGTTGGCTGTTTTAAATTGTTTGTAATAGTTAATTAATTTTCTTGTTGGAATTGGTCCGTGTTGAATAATTTCGTATGATATTTCGAAGTGAATATTCTTTCTTTTTGTATGTATTGGGCATTTGGTATATGGTATAAAATATTTAGCTAAACAACCTATATGCTTCAGTGGTTTCTACCAAGTTGGTATTATCAGTCAGGAAAATGGAATCTTCCCAAGACTCTCTTATAATTTTACAATGATTTTCTCGCAAAACAAGGAAGAAGAGCCACACAAATTAATAGATTACTGAGTAAGTGGCTCATTTTATGCGGTCTTTGAGTAATATAACAGTTAATTCTAGACTGGAACACGTTAAGACTGCAATGATGGGAATTAAACTTCTTCGAATTTTGTTACGCAAGTTAAAGTTTTGTGGTCAGATATTACTAGTGTGAATGCGTATGTGTTTTGCAATTATGTGCATGGTATAGGGGCTCATAATTATGAAGGTTAGAGCAGTTGGAACAAATAAATATAGTTAATTTGAATTTTTATACATTAATACTTATACTTATTTATATGCATTATGCAAATACTTATTACAGCGACATGTCTCTGCTAAAATGGTGAATGATAAGAAGTAAAAAGATGGGGAGCTTTACGTATTTCATATACATACTATTTCCAGTGATTATCACATACTAGAAGAATTATTTTCTTGCATGCACGAAGTCATCACATCGGATCTTTCATTTAACAGCTTATGTTGTTCAGAATATTACATAATCAACAGTGTCTCGACTCGATATAAGTTTTCACATTTTATTCCCAATACTTATTGCATGGATTATCTGAAAACATCGGATTTCACAATAAGATTTTTTCATTATTTTCTAAATTGCTCTTCCTTTTTTGGGCAATCTGTATTTAGTGTTTTTATTTAATTTAAACTTTTTTTGACAAATATTGTTTTTCTCCTAAATCTTTGATTTTTATTGTATTATTTTGTACATATGTACTGTTATATTAAACGGAAAGTTTGTTACGTATTTCTCATTAACTTTTCTCCGGTATGATCGGGGTTTTGATATGGGCTTTTTCTCGGCGGAATTGCGCTCATTCTAAACTAATGTGTAACGTTTCAATTAAATACATTTAAATATAATGTAAAATCTGTATAATACTTCTCTGAAAATCATTTATGAATGTCGAATGATATTTTATAGCGATAAACTAGAATATATATGTAATTATTTTTTTAAAATTATATTCAAATAAAGGCGTATTTTATTGGCATGAAGTCGTAAATTATGTTCGATCCACTTTTGACAGTCTTCCCAATTTTCTAATCATTGGACATTTCGAAAAGTTTTCTTTTTTTTATAGAATATTTCCTAACGCAGTCTTTTCTTAACAATTAAATTCGTTTGTATTTGGAGACAATACTGTTTATAACTGTGTATAACTTTCTATCTTTTAATTGCTAGAGAAAAATTAAGTTCCATACGCAACGAGAAGAGAAGTAATTACAAAATGACTGAACGACTAGTAGACTAACCTTTGCTCAACAAGACCTGCTCGTAAAAAGCCTATCCGATGTTAAGCACAGAATGATCTTTAGCATTTTACAATAAAACATATTAATGATCCATCCGGTTTGTATGCTTCTTTGCAGGTATACATACTGTGGATAGGGATTCTTAAACGAAATATTCAATTTAAATATTTTATTTAACAACGGATATAGTTGACTACTTTAATTTGGTTTAAGAATTTTGACCTATAATCAGAGCCTTTAAATATATCCTCGATCATTGATTTCTCTTGAATCCGATTTGCAGTATTAGGAACATAATCATTACAAGAAGTTTTGAAGACATTCTCTTATATCAAATAAATTAACGTTTACCAAAATTAGATTACATTTCAGTCTTGGATCCTATATTCAAAATGCTACATTGAGCATACAAGAAACATTTGTGTGTTTAATTATAAGAGGAATCATTAACGACAAACAAATAGAACATTTTCAAAGCTATAGGTGTCATCAACACGGTGTTTGTTAAAAATTGAATTTAGAAACATTTAATGTTAGTTAAGTTTGGAAACATGATCAATTGGTTTTCAAACTTGTCAGGTCTGATGAGATTAGAATTTGCCCCAGGATAAATGAGAAATCATTAAAAATAAATGTTATGAAAGTTTCGCATTGGAAATAAAGTCAGGAACACATATGCTTATAGTTACACATAAGGATGCATACTAAATTCAATATTGGGTCGAGAAATATGGACAGACCGAGATAGATTGATGTTTTAATAATTTTATACATGCAAGGTAATAATATAATTAAGAGCGAAAGTTCAGGTGAAGATTTTAGAAAAGATAATATAAGAGAAGATTTCAGGAAAATAGAAGATGGCGATCGACGTTGCTATTAAATGAGTTAATAATTTAGTTGACAGCGAAGCAACAAAATTAGACAGGCATCTACTGACGAAAAGTTCAGGAAAAAGCAGAGTAAAATTGAAATTAAGGTTTCACATAGCTATATTTAGCGTAAACAGATGGGGTGTATTTGCTAATACAGTAGTCTTCTTAAATCCATTATGTAGAGATACCACCGAGGAAATTTCATTATAACAAAGACCGTGAACATATTTATAGAAAAAAAGCAAGACTGTGAATTTGACTGTGTAAATGTCAGTTCAGGTTCAATACCATCACAAAAAAGTTTTGTGATTTTGTAAAGAATCTCGAGATTTATCCAAAGGATCAGACGGAATATTCCAGCCATATTCGACTCATAGATGAATGGTACGTGTATAAATCAGGTAGAGGAAGTCGATCGAGAAAAATTAACTGACACGAAAAGATGGGCCAAAATTCGTAGAAGCAAACGTAGAAATTGATTCAATGTAATTCCTATATGACTTGTCAAATCAAAAAGGAGGAATAAGATGCTCTCCTAAAAGTTTGCATCAGATATGATTGTTGAAGCAAAATCATTTTCTGTGATAATTAAAAAATAGCATTTACCTTTAACACGTGTTAAAATACAGAAACCATGTTTTATCGCAGTTTTCAACTGATTAGATAACATTTTCCAGAAAAACTGCAAGGTGTACTTTGTCGATCCGATCGGGCTTACAGTTAATACAAAAGTAAATACTTGTGGTGTCATCAACATAAATACCTAGTTAAGAAATGCGGAGAGTGTGAAGCTCACTAGTGACAAAATAACAAACACAATAGATAGCGAGACAGAGACAGAGAAAGACGGTGTCGGTAGGTTCATAAAATTATAAGGAAATGGTGAACGGTATAAATAGAATAAAAATAGTACGAAGAAACTGTATCACACACAAAATCAAGACACATACAAACATATATACATTGTTATGGATTTTCGTCAACAATTTTTTGTGGCAAATCTTAACTCAAATCTTAGTCGACGATTTGTTGTGGAGCTGTTATGATGAAATTTCTCCGCAATGTTGTAGTGACTGGGCCGGTTGAAAGTAAGACACGGAACACAGGAGTTAGGTTTAAATCAGTATAACAAGAACAAGTAATATTAGTAATATGTAAATACAAATAGGTAAGTCCAAACGGTACAGTTATGCTGCGTATTGCATGAATCGTAGCTGGCTTTAACTGCCGTCTTAACTGCGTAAACTGCTTTTTCTTCAAATCAAGCATGTAACTATATATAACAAAAGTAAAAGTCCATTACTCGTAGGAGGACACCATAACATATATAGTGTCCTTCAATTCTTTACAACAGATTACAAAAAGGTTTTATTTGTACACCTAAATATTAAATTATCCCAAGAAGGAAAACCGATATTTAGTATCCCAAAAGTCTGCAACACATTTTTATTATATTTTTTATTTTTTTACAAAATGTTCAAATTTTACTAGAATGTTCCAAATTAAGATGCGATTGGTTTTTTCATTATTTCAGAGTAATTTTATAATTACTTTTAGGAATTATTAAAGTGTTACATCATTAATTAACTGTCTACTGACTTTTAAACATTGAAAATATTTGGAAAAGCAAAATAATTGTTGAAAACCTCTTTCAACGTATTGTTGAACTTGGTGTTTGCTTTTAGGAAGGTATCTAGCCGGTTAAATATGATTTTAATTCAATTGTTACGATAGTTCATCATTAGAAGTGTCATTAAATGCATTACAAAAAATTCTGATTGTTCTAAAAAGTCAACAGATCATTATCTCCAAAACGTGGCTATAACCCCGAAATACGCTTAAATAACTTCAATGAGGACTAGCAGTAAGTGGAGTAAAAGTGAGTAAGGATTCAATTAATCGCTCTGTTCGTCGATGAAAAAAGCATTTCTTGAGCAAAAACGCATTCTTGCTTGACTAGATTTTACAAATGGGAAATGTGTAAAATCTGCAGCATTTTGGAAAATGTAATTTAGTCAGACGAAACGAAACTTGAACTTTTTATCAGAAATGATTAAAGCAAAAGTCTGGAAAAAGTCGGCTACTGAATATTCGACGAATATCCGAATAGTAAAATTTAGAGACGTATCAATATTGATTAAGGTGTGAGAAATATTGAAATAATAGAAAAGAAAAGAAAAAAGCATATTATAAAAATATTTTGGGAAGACATTTAAATCAGAGTGCAGATTCACCAGGTTTAGAAACAAGTTATGTCTTTTAACTAGACAACAATGATACAGACTGTAAATATTACAAATGGTTAAATTAGAAAAACGTTCTAATCAATCTCAATATTTCAATCTAATTGAAAATTTATTAAGAATGCGGAAAATGAGAATTCAACAAAAAATCCACAAAATTTACATAAAATAAATAAATTTTGCCGTGATGAATGGAACGATATTAACCAAAAACTAGCAATTAATTTGTAGGATACTACTCTAAACTCCTACATGTGATAAATGGCAATAACAGTGATGCTACGAAATAGAAAGAAAACATGATGTTATAAATCTATTGTAAGCATTTAGTTATTGTATATTGTTTTTTCTTAGTGGAATATTAAATTAGTTATAATTTAAACATCTGGTTGTTTGACTAAAAGTTTAAACATATGTATTACTAGCAATATAGACCGGCGTTGCTCGGGTGTAAAGAAAGCTTTAAAACTAATCTATGGTCCTGGAGCTCAGACTCTTTGGACGTTGGCATGAAAGACTAAAAAGTAATAGTTGTTTCTAGTTAAAGCGAAATCGTAGACTGAAAGAAAAATGAATGGATGTAAGTCAAATTTAGATTTCTTAGTATCGATATCAAATAAGGTTTTTTCATCGTAAACTGAATTTTGATAGCTAAATAAGTCCTCTGAGTAAATGATATCATGGCTGAGAATAAGAACTACAATTATACCTACTTAGAGCCAAACGCGAAGCAAAAACTAAAATAAAAGGGCTGAAGAAATTTCTGATATACAGGCAGATAAACAAACACACACACAAACATCTCGACTATATATATATATATTACCGATCTTCTGCACTATTGTAAAAACTGCAACCTTAAAGCTACTGAATAATGTTTCTTATGGCTTTGTCTATGAGTGTATCAAATTTGATTAAAATTGGACCACTCCTTCTATAACAATTTTTCGATTATCGAATTTCTTTATTATTCGGGGGCTGCTCAACACAAAATCTAGCTAAGAACACTCGCAGACGCTTATAGTACAACTGTATAAATTTTCAAGAAAATCGGTTCAGCCGTTTCGGAGTCTATAAGTAACGGACACACACACAGACACACACACACATAGACAAAGTTACATTTAAAATTAGATTAGATAAGCAGTAAAGTTTTATTTAATATGTGTAACAAATATATATATATATATATATATGTATACATATATATGTGTGTGTGTCTCTGTGCATACATATATATATATATAATTATTTATTACTAATTATTATTTTAGAACATCTACAAACTTGATACTTTTACGTAGTTTTTTCATGTTTTAAAGTAATAATTAATAATAAATATTAGTTATTCTACTTTTATAATGAGTACTTTTTTAAATTAATGGTTTGAACGCTCCAATTTTTTCTTATTTCCTTATTCGTTTATATATATATATATATATATATATATATATATGTATGTATGAGGCTGTGTATGGAATGCTGACACCCTTGCAAATCTCAAAATTTGATTTTAACATGATATCGTGCTAAGAACAAAACTTCTAGCGTAGACAAAGGTAAATAGTGAGTAAGTTTGAATATTTACAAGATCCCCCTGATAGGATAGTTTAAGATAAAATAGATTAGATAGATTCTTTCAAACAGTTTACATATTCTAATTTATATACAGCAATGACGATATATGATATATAATTTAGCCATATAGATAGATATATTAAAACAGCGTACAACATCTAATTTATAAATTTATACTGTATTTAGACTAACCAATATATATATGTTTAGATCTTATATCTTATTTAATGACAGAAAACATTCTAAATGTTATTTCTTAGGCATTAAATATTTGAATAAATAAATAATGTATGTGTTCTTTGTTAGTTTTAAGATGACTCCTTTTTCTTAATTTATTATACTTTATTTAAATAATGATTACCATCACTTTCTTCTGAAAGCATCAAAGTAAAACTACAATAAATATTGCCACTAAATCAGGAGAAAATAAACTGAAGTGACAACTGAATTTGGAGGCATTAAAACCTCTACTGTCAATTTTCTCCCCAGAGAAAAAAGGTGTTTCTGGCATCTATATTATTTTAGAATTATCTGTCATTCTGAACTAACGCTTTTACATTTATCGATATTTTAACTGTTATGCTTTCTATTTCTTCAAATTCAAATGCGATAGAAACCTTCACGCTAAAAAGGAGATTTTAAAGAGAGAATAAATAAGCAAGTTAATTGAAATGCGAAGTAAAAATGTCCAAATTTCAAATTCCAATAATACATTTGAAAAGAAATAACACTTGTTTACTTGTTTAAAGCTAAATCTTGACAAATTCCTATTGGCTTGCAGCTTTTAGATGTTACGTTTTCAATAATCTTTAACTTTTCTTCTCCTTAAAAGAGAAAGAGCACTTTTCCAACTTACAAGGTAATAATTTGATTACACAAATAAAATCAGCCGTTGTCATTCTGAAGGAGAATAATCAAAACACAAAATGAAATAAAGAAGGTAGAAAGTATTGAGTGAGCAGTGAAGAATTTTGAGTGAACTTACAGAGATTTAAATCCGAAGCAAGTGATTATTTGTTACACAGAACGTTGGAAATTTGCGACAAAACTCGATGATTAGATTGTGCACGATTTAAAATTATCTGGAGGACAGGGGAGACAACTGAATGGAATAGATAGCACAGTGGCTTGTCCCCGAAGCCTTTCCCATGTGAGTTAAATTGATTGAAAGTTTTCCCTCTACGTCGAAAAATACAAGTGATTTCTACGCCTGAAAAGTTGATTAGATTAACAGGACTTCCCGCACTCAACGCAAACTGAGTTTAAAGAGGCGATGTAAGTATTGGCGTGTGTGTGTGTGTGTGTGTGTGTGTGTGTGTGTGTGTGTGTGTGTGTGTGTGTGTGTGTGTGTGTGTGTGTGTGTCTACATAAACATTTGGCGAGTATGCTAGTGTAATAGTTGTATGTTTTGGATATTGGGCATTTTATAAGACATTTTTCTTTCTCTTTCTCCCTCTCTTTATATATATCTTACATCTTTATTTTGCTTACTTTGTACAGTGAGATTTAGAAAATTAATCGAGCCAGTATTATCAGTTCTAGTCTTCAGGGATGTTCTAGAGCAGCATTATCTTATAGTAGGTTTATTCAAGAATCCCATGTTAGCAGACATCTGTTCAATATTTCAGCGCAAGATCAAATCATCGAAGTGAAAAATTTAGTAATGTTTATGACACCTACTCACATATATTTATCTAAATTTAATTGTTTGAACTTTAATATATAATAGTATACCGTATTATTTAAGGGTTAATCAGGATCAGTTGGTGCAAGACACATTAGATTAATTGAAAGGTTCCGCTGATATAATTTTGATATAATTTAAGTTCTAAAACAAATTAATTTATAAGATGATCTGAAATATTCCTAAAAAATATGAACATAATAAAATATCTCGCATTTTTAATGAAACATGCATAATAGAGAAAATGTAGTTCAAATAAACAAAAATACGTGTTACACATAAAATAAATCTACCCTCAATAATGGCTTAATGTTTATTCTAAAGAAAAACCCAAAACATTTTTAATATATATAATATATATATAATATATATTACAAAAAATCATTTTTGACAACACTGGTGGCGAACACTTAAACGTAATAAATTAAAATTTTGCAATTACTTTCGTTTTTTTTAAGCTGATTTTTATTCCTAGTCAATTTTTTCAGTTTTTGTTTAAACATAACTAAACTTTATTTCATTTTAGTATCTCAATATATTAGCTGCCTGGCTAACAATTAATATTAACTTTATCAGTTCTAATACTTAAAATAATAAGTGAAATCGTAAAGTAGTTATATTCCAGAACCCCATGTAAGCAGACAAGGGAACAGTGAACAATTTTATAGTGCTTATAACACATACGCACATATATTTATTTACATTAAATTACTTGAATTTTAATAAATAATAATATATCGTATTATTTAAGGCTTAATTTGAAGCTTTTAGGATCGGGTGATTAAAACATATCATTATTTGAGAACTTAATATGGCCAATAAGAATCATTGTTCCGAATCCTGCAGATGCATGCATCATTTTGTGAAAAGTTACCACGAACATTCAGGACACTGGATGTATATACATATACATAAATAATTATACTTAAAATAATAATTAATATCGATAAAATGACTATTCGTATGTATGTCTGTGTTTACGCAAACTTGTATTTTTTATTTTAGCTTTTAATTCTTATCCTTAAAATCAAATAACAATTTGTCTCCAATATAAATGAACTAGTGACCTCCCCTTCAACATGCGATTACTAATGATCAGACATTGAAATATTATTTTCCGTCCCAAGATCTTAGTAGTCTATTCCATTTTGGTGTTTCAGAATAAACTTATCTAAATTATACATTTAACCGATAAAAATATTTGCACACATATTTTACAATTTATGAGGACCTTAACTTAAGAAACGCTAATATGTAAAATAATTTAAAACAGAAAACGTACAGTTGGTAATAAGCAGCTGATAAGTACATTTTGCATGAAACTTCTAGTTGTGCTAAAAACGTACGATAACATGTATGTTTATAATACGCATATATATATATATATATATTTTCTAAACATATACTATTAAATATAAGAGACAATGAATGTCTATTATGTTTAATCATGAGCCGTTCTAAACGTCGTATTTTGGCTTTAATTTCAGTTGAAAATAAAGACAAAAACCCTCCAAAATTTGGGTAATTTTTTATTAATTTTTTTCTAAGCTTTTGGCTCACATGAGCCTTCTTCAGAGAGGTTATTTAGACTGTAATACAATAACATCCACCATCACCGACGATTTTATTTTGTGTTGACATAAATCTCTGCTTGGCAACGGCAATAGTTACCAAAAATAATAACCTCTCTCTCTCTCTCTCTCTCTGTGTGTGTGTGTGTGTGTGTGTATGTCTGCCATTAATATAAATATTATTACCACTTATAATGATGATAATATTTAAAAATTAAAATTGAAAAATTGGCTAGCTAACCGGATTCAACCACTGAACCTCAGGGCTGAGTTAAGATTAATACAGAATTAATTATGAAAAACAATAAATAAAATCGAAGGACATTATATATAAAAAGTAAAAGCAAAAAAGTTTTAGATTGAAATGTGATGGAGGCCGAATATATGATCTTTCTCTTTATATAATGAAGCTTTTAGAGATAGAATGTAGATAGCCTCCAACACTATAATATGTCAATTTCAGTCGGACAAGTTAGAATAGAGATAATGCCAACACTGGTATTTACCACGTTCCCATCAAGTTAGATGTGACACTAGGTCAGTAAATGAATGGATGCTGAGCTCGTAAGATAAGCCAAAATTATCTCTTAGACCCTGCTTAAGACGAGGTCAAACTCTTTTCTCTTCGCCCCAAATGAGACCCTACCCTTCGGCGGAGACACGTTTGCGTTACTCTCCGCGCGGTGGCAGAGAGTTGCTCAAGAATATGTGGCGTTTGACTCGAAAATGAGTGCATATTGGTATTTATCACCTTCCTAACTAGGCAGATTCGACACAAGGACAATTAATGTTAGAATTTTTTGCCCTTAATTTAAACCAAAATATCCAGTTGTCTGAGCGTAATTATCAGTTGTGCTTTGTCTGTTCACCCCAATTGAGACTTTGCCATTCGGCAGAGCAATGTTTGGGCTTATCTTCGCCTAGATGCAGAGAGTTGAACAAGAGAGCGTAGAGCTTGACTCGAGAATGACCGACACTAGTATTTACCACCTTATCTCCAAGGCCGATGCGATATAAGGTTAATTTTATTGGGAACTCTTAAATTCAGTCAAAAATATAGCCTAGTTTAAAGCTGGGATAGGCTCTTGTCTAGTCCCTTTAGACGAGATTGGACTATTCGGTGTAGGTTCTTCTGGGTCCCTCTTCGCTCGGATGCATTGAGTTGACCAAGAGAGTGTTGCGGTTGACTCGAGAACGAATCCACAGAATAATTAGCTACGCAATTATGGTTATTTATTAGGTTTTATGAGATGGCAGACCCGTATATGTCGGTCAGTCTATCTGACGAAGAATAATTAAAATTTCGGAGTTTCATAAGGAAAATCGTTTAATTCTGGCATCCAGTTTTTGAGTATATTTCTCTCAGTAGTGCGATTCACATCTTCACGTGGACGAATAAATCAAGGAACTATTTAGCTGCGGAGGAAGAAAATTTTTCTTATAGAGTAAAAGACAGGTGTAGGAGAAAAAAATAAAATATTGTTTGCGTCCAGATAACAGTGTCGTACTGCCATAGAAACCAGCCTGCCCATTCTATAACTGACAGTAGCAAGCCAAGCGAGGCGTAAATACACAGGACATCTTTGTACTATAACTGGTTTAACTTTATTGACCTCTAGTACTTTTTTCTATTTACTGTTTAAGCATTAGTTAATCGATTGGCATTATTGCAGAAAGTGGTAGTAATAAAGTTCATCATCCAACTTGATTTTAGACCAAATCGTTAATGTTCTATGAGTAAGAGTCTTAAATTAGTTTTACGTTTTCGGAGACGGAAAGAAACCCACGTAATATACAAACAAGTAAATCTCGGTTTTGTGTAAACTTCAGCAAGAAACCCGCAGGAAGATCTGCTCACCAAATCATCAATAAAGGGAAGCAAAAATTAATCGCCTTTTCTTTTGTAAATTTAAAAGATGGATGCTTATTACTGAGATGACGAAAGGAATTGGTTCGCTTCGAATTCACCATTAATTAGAGAAAATATCATCAACAAAACGAATAAAAATATCAGTTTTATTAGATTCCTTATGGAATAAAAATAATGTTTTCGAGAATGTGTCCTAAGTGAAAACCATTCAAACATCATCAATTTGCTTATACATGATTTTGTCAAAATTATATTTCACAGCTATCGTGGTAAATTGCATCAGTTTGACAAACATCTCAGGAATAACATGAGGTGACAATTGAGTAGGATATAAGGCACCAGCACATATATGAATAGTCTCAGCAAGAAGATGGAAAGGTTTTAAATAATAGTGTAGACTGTTTGCCTAACCACCACATTCTCTTGGTCAACTCTTTACTACTGAGCGAAGAGGGACTCAAAACGAGGCTCCACCGAAAGATAGAGTCTTATCTGGGGCCAATAGCCTTAAATACGCGGTAAGGGATATTTTTGGCTTGGATGAGTGATTAAAATCCTCACATTAATTAGCAATGTGCAGCATCCGACCTGGTAGGAATGTGGTAAATACTGTGTGGACTATTTCTCTAACTGCCTCTTTCTCTCTCTCTTTCTTTTCTCTCTCTCTCTCTCTCTCTCTCTCTCTCTCTCTCTCTCTCTCTCTCTCGCTCTCTCTTTCTTGGTTAACTATCTGCCTCTGCGGGTGAGTAGTAGGGACTTCAACGAAGCTCCGCAGAAGAGTAGTCTCATTTGGGGTGAACAGACAAGAGCCTGACACTGCCTTAAGCAGACACTACCGGATATTTTTGGCGAGGCTCACAGGCTAGGATGTCTCATTTAGATTGGCCTTGTGTCACTACATGGTAACATTTAATAGTGTCTACTAGCAGACACCTTTTTCTTCCAGGGCATCACTATCTCAACAAGGCTTCCATACAATTATCCATGTTTTGTCTAAGGCATAACTATCACTAGTCTTTAAAACAAAATTATTCATAATCACCAATAAACTGATGAAACTCATTCCGAATCCTCTGCACTACACGCAGATTGACACCTAAAATGCTCGTATTGGAGCTTCCGCAGTGAATGACACAAATACCAGCGTCATGATTCTAAGTTTGTGGAGGAGAGTCATGGTGAAGTTTTTAAGACAGAGAGCATGCACAAAATTTAACAATATGAAAATTCTGTCATTACATCATATATATATCCTCAGATAGATCTTCTTTGCTGTATCACAGCTCATCAGTACGGTTAGACATCGGATTGCTTCTAGCCAGAAAACTGGCATTATTCGGCGATCCTACCACCGAAGTATGGGCGAAATGTATTTTAGTGGATTTTTAGCGGTGTTTTGAGCGGGTTATATACATTGTAAACACGCGCCAGTAGCCGAGAGTGTTCAAATTCTTTACTGAATGAACGTTGTGTAGTTGCGTGAGTAGCTAGTTTTTCTTTAAAGTCTACCATTCTAATATATATCGAGTTTTTCTTAAGTATTGGTGTGATGCGTTTTTTACTCTGTCTGGAATGTATTCACGTGGAATTCTCTAATGTCTTACATTTTTAAATTTCTCTGTTTTCTTTCCTTGTTCTGAATTGTTGTGATCTTTAATTTCTACACTCCCCCACACATATATATAAATGTATATGCATATATATATATAGAGAGAGAGAGAGTGAGAGAAAGAGAGACGTGTGTGAATATAAAAATTAATATACTATTTGCATGTCGGTATTCTTGTTCAATATAAAACTAATATTATGGAAATATTTATCTCTTTGCACGGTTCGAACCGGATAATCACCATTTCTAAGAACATAATTTAGCGTTTCTTTTATAAATTTCATAATCTCAGTGTTTAAACTGTTTCCCACATCGGATATCAGATGATTTGGTTGATAAAGTTACATGATATATTCCTGGAAATGTTGGCATTGTGAAAAACGATTTAATTTGGATACTTCTATTCCTCTCGAGCGGAAAGAAGCAGTTGTTTTCTCTTTTTACACCGCAATTGCTTGAACTACGAGAAAGGGCAAACCATTCGTCTGCAGGTTTTAACAATGATTCATTATTTGTAAAGTAAATCACTGGATGTGCATTGTAAGGCAGCGGATATCGATTTGGAACGAGAGTTGGAGAACAGATTTCGAATTTCCTTGCAATCACTTACAAGCAAAAACCCTTCCCTCCAGATATGGGTCACATATCAAGACTGATTGGGTTCAATAGCTTTGTTTGGCAACCAGTCTTCCGCAGAAAGTAATGGCAACCTACTGTGCGAAAATCTTCTCTCCAGTCAGTCATGTCTCATTCGAGATTTGATCGTCCAAGTGTATATCACACAATAGACTTAAGTTGTTCTCCGTTCTGCGATAAAAAATATGTAGGTAAAGTTTTTTATTATCCGCACACACACATATGTGTGTGTGTGTGTGTGTGTGGTGGTATATGTATATAAAATTTTATACGTGTTTTCTTGTTCTTTTATGTGCTGTATCCCTTCTAGACGTCAACTTTTCCTGTGCCTTTCTGCTCTGTCATCAGTTTGCTTAAGCTTACCTCGCTGTTTCCCATGTTCATTTTTCCTTGCATGTCTGCATGGCGTGTCTGTTTTTCCAAATCTCTTCACGTGTACGAGAAATTTTAAATGTTTCTTCATAATGTTAAGTATATTAATTTTTTTGTTTCCACCTTTCTACATTCTTGACGGTGCTTCCATGTTCGGTCAATGGTATCCTCATCATCCTTCTGTAGAACCATATTTCTGTTGCTTTTAGTCTCTTCATCATTCAGATATGATGTAAAATGTCAATACTCTTTAATTTATTTCCAAGGAATGTTTCCTAATCTTTCAATACTCTGCTTAGCTTTTAGAATGCGTCATTTGCCATCCCAGTACAACTTCGGATGTCAAAACAGCACTTTCTTTCCTTTAAAAAACTTTTTACAGGGATTTAAAATATTTAACTGCTTGATTTTAGTATCCCCGGCCTGTAATTAACATTATGAGATCCTATTTCTTGAGCTAATCAATTTTCTGGCAGTTTATGTTTAGTCTTTTCTTCTCGCATTTCTTCGCTGCATTCTGTAGAAGACCTTGTGGTTTTCTACCTGTGTCTGTTATCAGTACTGTGTCTTCTGCATATGACTCTAGAAAATATATCTGTTAGATTTCCAGCAAAATTAGATGTATATTAGCCTATTATATTTAATGGATATTATACAAATAAATTTAATATATAATCAAATAATTAGGCAGGAAAAAAAACTTTTTGTCTAACAATATACCTAAATCTCTAATTTCTCATACCGAGCCGATATCTACTGCATAACAACGCACATCATTCTGCATATACTATCTACGAATAAACCACAGGAAAGAGTTTCTTTAAACGATATTAAAATATCCATTTGCATAAATTATTATTAATATTTGTATATATTTTATATCGCAGTCTGAGTTAGTTTATTTAGCAATGCGAAACGTCATAGATAATCCGTATTTAATGTCAAATTAAGATCACTTAAATCGATTTTGAAAGAGCAGTTACACGTCGTTTTATTTGCTTTTCATCCGATATTTCATAGTTACTTACATCTCCAGAATAAAGTATTTTTTGCTCTTCGCAATAAGTTTAAATTGTTTCACATATAATGAATTTCTTAAGTGTAGATAATATGAATAAAAATCAAATATTTAAAACCTATTAATTATTTGATATGAGTGAAATTTATAGCTAATTTTCTGACGTTTAAATGTGTGTTATTTCTGTTTTATGGCTATGTGCCAGATTCGAAACCTTTTTTTCTAAAGAAAAACAAATATTAAAAAATATTGCGTAAATAAATCAGTTAAGTTCCATACGTGCTACACGCTTGCCTATCATGTATCGAAGAGGCAAGATAGACAAGGCAGAAGATTGTCCAGCAGTAGTTTCACTACACCGCAAAGTACACCCTTTATGCGTTTTGTTGCAGTGGATATCGGCAGGGAATTAGATATGGATAAATCCACATTCTCTTCTCTGTGGATCTCCGATCTCTTGTTTGAAATCAGTTTATGTTAAGGATAATTTTAAATTCCAAATTTAGTGAGAAATGAAAGGAAACTACCACATTATGTTCTCTACGAATGAACCGCAATTCAAAGCTGTAAAGAAAATATATCACTATATTATGCGTCTTTTCCCACAAAAAATGGTACTAAATAGTAAACACATAATCCCAAATCTAATTAATGAATTTGAGGTCCTCACCTAACAGCGGACAAGACTGAGTGCTTTTCTGGCAGATTTTCCAACAACTGGACACTGGATTTGTCTGGAGTATCAGTACCCACTTCCCACTTAGAACTGAGGCCCAAATGAATGATTTCCCATTACCCACTGGTTGATCTCTAACATAATTTCAATCATTGTTCTGAAGAAATGCGCCCCTGAACTCTCCTCTGTTCTCTCCAAACACAGTAACTACTGTCTCTCTGCTTCTTGCTTTTCTGCCTGCTGAAATCTCCCTCCGTGATTCGTATATTTAAGAATACAGGAGAACATTCCGACCCCTGAAATTATTGCTCTATCAGCCTCCTACTAGTGGTTCAACATCTCACAGCCCACAGTCTCTTCTCTGATTAACAGTATGATTTCCGCTTCACCAGGTGTACTGCTTATATGCTAACGACCACCACATATTATATATACCAGACTCTCGGCATTAACTGTTACCCTGGATATCTCCGAAGCGTTTGGCAGATTATGGCATGCTGGGCTTCCTTATATTTGCTTCAATGACAGTTACAATCTTCAAGAAGTTAAATTCAAGGTGAATAGTCATGTTTTATCTCACGGACTTGCATTCTGTCTCTCAGACTCTTTTCTCCGTAAACTCCATTGTTATCACACCAATGTCCTCATCCTTCTCTTGCCAACTTCCTGACACCCCCTATAACCTTTCTTTCTTTCTCATCATTTTCCTCATATGTACCCACTGTGTACCAGTGTCTGTAAAACTGCTTTGGTTTGAGTTATATATATATATATATATATATATATATATATATATATATATATATATATATAACAGAAAGGAAAATGCTACACGTAATCTTGTCAATTATGAACACACCAGTCATTTACTTCACCTGCTGGGAATATAACATGTACATTATTCTACATAAGATCTACATAGATTCAGTTGCACGTTAAAAAAAATAGCCTTTGAAAATGGCTAAAAGTATATCCGAGAATGCTCAAAAACAAAACATTTTAAGTATCTCGTTTAATTTGAGTTCTGGAAAAAGAAATCTCTTAAAGAAACACGACAAATTGTCTCAAATATTAATGACAAAACTTTGTTTTTTTATTTTCTATGAAACCTGAATAAAAGAGAAATTGCTGCTCAAATCCACCATATATATATATATATATATATATATATATATATATATATATATATATATACCGAAAAAGAGCGCTTGAAGAAAAAAGAATAACAACAAGTTTAAACTAAATTCAGTTCACACCCTTCAAAATTGATTTTATCATATTTTCCTAAGCAGAAGCGAGAAAGAAAACCAGTTACGCCTCTTGATTTGTTTATTTTCTTCCGGATTTAAGTGTCTGCATGTGGTAATCGAATAAACATTTAAAATCTATTTGAAAAGCTAAAAGCCAAACAGTTAATGTCAAACGAATTATCTATTGAAATGACCAGCATTTAAGTTAAACATTCTTAATTATTTAATAATTAATTTAATTTGATAATTATCTGTTAAGATTGAAATATTATATATAAAATATATGAAATCATTATTTATTTAACCAGATGTATTTATTATTATGTTCTATACAGCTATCAGACTCACTCCCGCGTTATCTACTGCTCTCTCTCTCTCTTTCTCTCTCTCTCTCTCCCTCTATCTATCTATCTCCTTCTATATCGGCCATTTCTACGAACCACCCTCATTTTCTTCGGGTTCTGTATAAGTATTCAGGAATTTACTATCGAAGTAGATCGGTTTCCCGATCACCGCAATCTTAAACTCCTCAAGTTTAGAATCAATTATTGTCTTTCCAAAATGACTTCATGAAATGCACATCTGATTTCTTATTTTCACCGATATTTTTTTCAGAAACCATTGACCTTGAGTATCTCGTGGTCTCGAGTGAACAGTTATGAAACATAATTCCAAACACTGTAGATATATTGATTTAAGTAACTATGATATCGTTTTTACATCGTTATCATTTTATTGTGGGGAAAAATCTTTGATTTTTAACAGTTTTTAAGATGTCCACTTTAGTCTTTATGCAAAAATAAAAATATTTAATAAGACAGGATAATAAATGTCTTTTTCTGAGACAGAACAATAAATAAAACATAATCAACAGATTTTATAATAAAGAAAACTTAAACTGAAATATCTAAGAACCAATGGATAAGTATTAAAAAAAACTATCATTAAATTATTAAGTCGATTGCTTCTGATATACTAAATTATTCAAGACAAAATGCTTGTTCAGCTAATATAAAGCTTAATATTAAAATTGATAAAACAAATTAGTTTAAATTATATTCATTATAAAAATTACTGTTTTTTTTTAAATCTTATGAGATTGTTACATAAAAATATATAAATATGTCTTAATGAAAAATATTCAAATACATTTCACAAAGTCATGACATCTTACTCCATTTGAACAGGAGATATGCAAACATCTTAAAGAGAAAAGTGGTTATTTAATCGTTTGAAAAGTCATTTGACATTTCCAGATCATCGCCTAATTCACTCAAAAATATGGCTCCAAATGAAAATGTCAAGTGTTTGTCAATTGGAATGGCATCTCTTAAGTCGGGTTTTTTTTCTAAACAAGATAAGGTTAAAGTGTTTTCAAATCATTAGAAAAGAAGGAATGCATTGATATTTTGTCTTGAATATAAAATCCATGTATCAGTTGGCATTTCAGAATTTAAAAAATAATGTCTGTCCAAGAGATGATAGGCCATTCTACATACATCGCGAATTTCATTTTATCTCAAGGTCAACATTAATGTTAACACTTCTTCGACGCAATCTAAACAACTGTTATAAGAAATAAACAAGAAGTGTGGCAATTAGAAAATCAATGGACAATATAGTATCTACTTATAAATTTAAGAATAAACGAATTTATTAAATGAAAATCAAGTAATGAAACGTTTCCAAATCATGTTGATAATGTATAAGCTATTTTAGCTCAATGCTTAAAGGTTTAGTCTAAGAAACTAAGCGTTATAAAGAATTGACTTTACGAAGATGGTCCCGTAGAATATAGCCGGCGAAAGATATCTGTTGAAAATTTTAAATCAACTTTAACTTCTTATATATATATATATATATATATATATATATATATATATATAATCTAAACACACAATGTTACGAGAAGTTCTGAAATGGATTAGCAACCGACATATTTTAATTTATTTTTACCTTTTAAAATAAGTATTTTTTAATACACAGTATGGGACAGGCTAGCCTCCCAGGGAGTAAAATGCTACGTCTCGTTGGCCTTACACTTTCGGCGGACCTCAAATGGAATGACTATATCGAATCCATTGCCAAATCTGCTGCTATGAAAGTCGGCTCTCTGTACAGGGCCCGGAAGTTTTTCTCACCTGAATCTATTCTGCACATATACAAATCTACCATCCGCCCGTGTATTGAATATTGCTGCCATATCTGGTCGGATGCCTCTGCTGCTCTCCTTGGGCTTTTTGACAAAATACAAAGGAGGATCATTAACGTGATTGATACTGACTTGGCAAACCGGCTGCAACCACTCTCTCACCGGCGTGATGTGGCTTCCCTGTGCCTCTTCTACAAGTACTTTCATGGCTTCTACTCTGATGGGCTTAGATCAGTGGTGCCGCCTAAGCACGGATTTACACGAGATATTAGATTAGCAACTAGGTCCCACCCTTTTACACTTACATAGATAAGATGTAACCGTAAATTCTACTCCAACAGCTTTTTTTTCTCGCGTTTCCCGCCTGTGGAACTCCCTTCCACAAGTCTGCTTTACCGACAGCCACAATCTCCAGGTGTTTAAATGTAGGGTCAATAGACACCTCCTATCACCCTAACTCCCAATTATTCTCAGAACACTCTCATCTATCGAACCCTCATTCTCGGTATCCTTACCCTCCTATCACCCACCCTCTGAAATTTCCTATATTTAAACATCTCGGTATCCCTACCCGCCTATCACCCATCCTCTGACATTTCCTATATTTAATCACCCTTTCTCCACTCTATGTAGCCCCCTGCGTAGTAGTGGCAGTGACATACCTTGCTCGGGGTGAAACGCTATATATATATATATATATATATATATATATATATATATATATATATATATATATTAACAGCCGGAATATTTTTGAACAAGTTTGGCTGGAATATGTGTGTAATTCGGAGCCTTCGATTCTTAATGAAACAGTGGAAACCGCCAATTGATTTGACGCATCTAAGTGCACAAATTAGTTTAAAGTCAAAACAAAATAATATAATCCTTAAGAACAGAAATTAATTCGGGTTTGGTTGTGTCTGTGAAATTATTCATGGTCGAATGGACTAAGTCTATAATACATGCGTTTGAGGTGACCATTGTAGAAATAACTGCCGCTAAGCCGGTCGACACATGACAATGTGATTCGCCACATGACAACACTAGGCTACTGATTCCAATTTTAAAGAAGTCCTGATGCAAAAGGCTTAAATGTAAAGTCTTACGCCACCTACTCTTTTCACCAGAATTGGCCAATTATCAATTCTAGAATTCGATAGCCCATGGCCTGCCTGAGAAGGACTTTCATTTTTATGAAACGTCAAAAACATGGGTCGACTTTTGGTTAATCTTAAATGTTGTGGCTAGCGTTGGACAATCAATTTTGTGATATGTTTCTAACTTATTTTTGTAAATACGTAACTATTCATAAAGATTAGTGAGAACTTATTGAAGGCCTAATATATATATATATATATATATATATATATATATATATATATATATCAGGAACGTGCCGTCAGTAGTAATTACTCAGAGTAAGCAGCTTGTGACTTTTACGTGCTACATTTAAAAAGATTGTTTTGCATTACTTTCACTCAGAAAACTTTGGTCTCAACCGTGGTATGGTTTTCAGGTAATTTCCAAAATTTTTGCACGCCGAGATCGCCTTCTCCAAACGGATAAGAGACGGTAAATGTCGACAGACGAATAAAGTCCCTTTCCTACAAATCGAACATGGTGAGATGCGAACCCAGTTAACATGGTCAGAAAACCTGTGTTGTAACCACTCTGTTACGTGTCCCTGTTTAGATTGCTGATCCTGCAAGATAGCGTACTGTCCCCCAGAAAACTTCACTAAGGTTCACTCAGCATAGTTGCATTACAAACATTGGTAGGCTCGGCGGGTGTTAAACAAACCCAATTGTGCCTGACCAGGTGTCTGCAATATTGAATAACTAACCGTTTAATTATACGGGCATCCTCATATATGAGTGGCCATCTATTCATATTATTTCAAAATTTAAATATATCAATATAGATGTGTTTGTTTGTGTGTGTATGTGTTGTGCACACGTGTGTCTATGTACTGATCAATTCTTTTATTTCCACTTTGTAGGTGAGGCGAGATGTTGGCGGCATGGTAATAACCGGAAGGTTTATGGATTAAACCAATATTTGTCTAGCTATAGAAAAAGTTTCGCAAACAGCGTCTGACATGAAAATATGTAGGTTATGTGCGGGTATTATTAAATTTCTTGGCGCTGAAAATCTGTACTTTCATTTCTTGCAAATTTACACAAACTCTATAGGTGACTTTTCATGTGCTTTAATATCGATGACTTTGATTGGCAATCAAATTTCCGGTCGCTTCTGCACAGCTGTCAAAATGGAAAATCCACTTTCATTCTTTGAGTTTTTTCTTCCATCTCCCCAGTCAAATTCATCCCATTCTACTTCAACGTGGGAGAGCTGTGGAATTTGAGACATTCAAATCATTTTTTTAAAATAATATTACCTTATTTTCTGACTTACAAGATGCTGCGGCTGGAAAAAGCTCTGTAATATTCGAAAAAAATTTAAAGTAAAAATAAATCATTCTCATACAAAAACACATTCAGCATGCGCCACTGACACAGTAGTGACAATTTTAGCTTGCTTTAATTAATCCTGCGGTTTTGTTAATATGGCAGTGACATACTAGTTGGTGGTTATTAAATATACTGTATTTATTTCATTGTCAAAGGGTGATGTTAATTTCATAAAATGTATTAAAACCTATTAAAATTATGGATGTAAAATTATAAAACTATAAAATATTATATATTTTGCTTTTTCCTCAAATCCCAAGAACTCCTTACTGCTGTATTCATGTAAAAGTTCTAAAATATACTTTGCAGTATCATCTATTCAGACATATTTTTAAAGATGCTTTTTATCGTTACCTCATTGAAAAGTGAATTATTTTCCAATTATGCGTTAAACAGATCCTTGTAGCATGTATTTGCAAAATCAAATGATATTATTCCTTTTCCATGATTCCCTTAACTGAAATAAAATCTTCGGCCTCCCTCCTTCAAAATATTTCCATGTCATAACTGACCCACAAACGTTTAGGCATTGGAACCACACATTCATTATGCACTCTTTCTCCTAGCATTTTTCCCACATACAATCCCTTCTTACTAGCAATATGTTCAAATTTAGACTTTGCACTTCACTGTATATTTTGTAAATATTTCAATGGGTAATTCGTATGCTTTTTAGAACAAAACAGTTTTTCTTACTTGTACAACATGAGAGTTTGCTTGGTGGCTATGCAGCCACTGAGCCTCGCTGATCAAAGTTGCTTAAGGACAGAAAAAAACAACGTTTGCTGTATAGAGTGAATATGTTCGGCACTAAATTCTGGATATAGTTTTCTTTTTCTTTTTTTTTTTTTTGCTC
This sequence comes from Ascarosepion bandense, assembly GCA_037127315.1. NCBI lineage: Eukaryota > Metazoa > Mollusca > Cephalopoda > Sepiida > Sepiidae > Ascarosepion > Ascarosepion bandense. Next base: position 3,587,370 of record JBBBDQ010001401.1, read on the forward strand.
TCAAAAATTGACTAATCATATTCAGCAGTATTTATCATTTGTAGTGCTAAATAATTTTTCTCACGAAATTTGTAACAGTTTCTAAATGATATTTAAATGAACATCGCACCTAATATCTAGAAATATACAACTTCTTGTAAATTGTTTTTCAGAGACAGGCCTTTTGAATATGATTAAAAATTTGTGCCCTCACATCAATATTTAGGTACTTTGATTTAGCCGGTTTATACAAATTACATTAGAACCAAATAAACTAATAAAGAATACATTAAATACTATCGTAATTACACAATCTTCTTAATTTAATCAGCAACAGCAACATATGATATCTTTAAAATATTAGTGCTTACGTAATATTTAGAAATTGTACCATCATCTGAACTAGATGAAATCTTTGGTAATCTCAAACACTGAATGGATTATGGTGAAATATATACTATTTCTTATGCAAAATATCGGTAATTTATTAAAATGTATTTTGGACAGATATATCCATATTTGAACAATTGGAACAAAGATTAGTCTGTGTAAAAAAATCTAAAAGCAAATATACTGCTGTCATCTTTTACAAAAGTATCATTTTTAAGTCGTTTTAATGCATACAGATATATTACTGGGAATATATATATATATATATATATATATATATATATATATATGCATGAAAAAAGTGTGTGTATATAATTATAAATATATATATATATATGCAAATTTTGTATATATATATTATAATATTTATATATTATATACGCGCAGTACATAATTGAAAGCGCACAACATCAGTGATAGAGCTCACATATTCATATAGATAGGTGTGAGTTTGTATCCCTGGGTTTCACGCTCTTGCGATGGTCAGACAAACAGATTATTTTTTTTAAATTGGCTATATGTAGGGCTGCGTATATTGGTGTATTTTTGTGGAAGTAGGAAGAAGATTTGTCGTTGTGACAGACGCAGACATATATACACATTCGTACACCCACTGACGTGCGCAAAAAAACACATACACACGCGGGCTTGCTCACCGGGATTCATACAGACATATATGCGAACTGTATGGGGCTTGGCATATATATATGCATATGTGTGCCGTTGCGCACATACATACGCATTCGGTTGATGTATTCAAATAGTGCAGCGATGTCAACGCGCGGACAATTTCACGTACGTACATATGTACGTATGATGGGGTCTGTGTGAAACTTTTATCGGTAAAAATTGCTATTATTTTTAATTATTTAAAGCTGCATTTTTATTTTTTATTTTAAAGTCGGTTATTAGCTTGATTAATTAACTTAAAAAATAGTAAGGCTCTGTTATAAAGTGTAGACGCTGCAAGAGCGCGCGGTGTATATTTGTGTCTTTGCGCGCGTCAGTAGGTTTACGCATGTGTATATATGTCTGCGTCTGTCACGACGATAAATTTTACTTCCACTTCTACAGAAATACACCAATATACGCAGCTCTACATATAGCCAATTTTTTTTAATTAGTCTGTTTGTCTGATGATCGCAAGAGCGTGAAATCCAGGATCACAAACTCACATCTATCTATCTATCAATCTATCTATCTATCTATCTATCTATCTATCTATATATATATATATATATATATATATATATATATATATATATATTGCATTAGTTTCACACCAAGCAAGGATGTACTCTAACTGGTACGCAGGAGGATAAATTAAAGAGCGAAATATTATGTAAGACGAAAGCGAAGATAAAGATGAACGGGTGCCAAATATTTGTAAGGGAATGATAGGAATACTGGTATGAAGAGAGTTACGTGAGACTAGATCCAAAAGGAAGAACAAAATACACACAAGAGATGGATATATATATATATATATATATATATATATATATATGTGTGTGTGTGTGTGTGTGTGTGTGTGTGTGTGTGTGTGTGTGTGTGTGTGTGTGTGTGTGCGTGTACGTTAACATACTGACATTGATGTTTTTAATTTAAACAAATTGCTAATAGATTTCTTATATTAGGCCCAGAAAACGTGTCAGTAAAAAAAATGAACATATCCATTTATTTATATTTGTTTGCATTTTAGAGCCTCCTAACCTGCATATATATGCTTATATATATATGTCAGTACAAGTGTGTATATGTATATATGCACGCTATGCGTGCGCATTCGTATGCATATTTAAATACGTTTATATATATATAAATATGCATGCGTGTGTGTGTGGGTTTTGCGAATATCTATGCGTGTTTACTGAGACACAAATGTCTTGTTAAGTCATCATGCTAATGCTTATATGAAGAATAAGCCTGCTGCCGTGTAAGATTTTATATAGTCTGCATCAAATAAATAATTTTGTTGATAATGGAACAATTTGTTTGTCTTCTGCAGAAATAGATGCAAACCGCTTGAAACAGTGAATACATCTGTAAGATCATTTTGAGTTGCCTACTATTCGGCTGGTAATCTACTGCTTTGAATTATACATTTGATTAATACATAATTACCTCTTATTTATTCAGAGCGCGATTTGAACCCACTTTAAAAATGAATCTGTAGAAACAAGTGGGCTCGGCCCTAATAAATGACGGCAACGTATATCCATATGGCGTCTAAAATGACGAGAACATGAATATTGATGTACCTACTATTGTGTATCTTACATTTGCACAATTTAAAAAGGTTTCCCTCCAGTGAGCTGGACCGGCCACACACACACACACACACACACACACACACACACACACACACACACACAGCGAAATAACTTGTTTAAAAACGGAATTCATACATACATACATATATATATAGTCTTCAAAAATTGACAATATAATTATTAGAAAATTAAAAAATAGTAAGGCTCTGTTATAAAGCGTACACGCTGCAAGAGTTGTCATAACTGGTAGTAAACTTTAATAAATCGTAGTAAAGAGAATGAATTGAGCTGAACGTACCTCACTATTGCCTCTCTAAAGAAGTGAGCTGACACTCCCTCGCTATTTTTTTCTATCCATGAGTGTGACAGGAAAGATATATATACATACATACATACATACATATATATATATATATATATATATATATATATATATATATATATATATATATATATATATATATAAACGGGAGTCGTTATAATACAGGAAAGACTCTTCATTAAGTATTCCCTTCAGAGATTTACATAATTTAATTTTCCCTAATCATATATTAAATGTTTCATATTTAAATGCAACAATGAGAGTACTGGTTGATCTTTTTTTGGTCGTGTTAGGATACAAGCACCTTAGATATGATTAATCTTAGAGTTGAAGACAGAATTCTATAAATCATTCTCTTGCTGATTTTGTTTCTACTTTGCTATTGTCTCTTAGGGTGAGCAAGGGATATAATTTCCTATCCTTTATATCCATTTTCCCCGTAGGCTTAATAAATATTATCAGTTTACTTAGCTAGGGATTTAATGTGTAAGATTTACAAGGCTGTTACTGAAAGGTTCTCCTAAACACCGAGATATATTTCCTCTCAATATTCCGATGTCTTTCTGTTTGATCAGATTATATACTCTATGGAACGTCCCGTTATTTTAGTACTTTCAATATATGTCAAATATGTATGTTCCACTAATGATAGCAGTTAAATATATACACCAAATTTTGACGAGCGAGGTGATATTTTTTAAAGTCGCCTTATTTTAAAACGAATATACAGCTATATATATTGTTGATTCGCTCGTGGAAGCAAATTTAGTATTTAGAAATTATTTCTTATTCACAGAAGAAATTTAAAATTGTCGTACATAAACACACCTTTTACTTTTTTGAGGAAGAATACACGATCAAAGTGCAGTTACTGTTCAAAATCGGAAGATGTTTCTGCTAGAATATTACGAATATAATGTCGTGTAGTAAATAATATGTTAATGCTCTTATTCTAGGTCCTCACGAATAAATTTTGTAAATATTTATTGTAAAATATTTAACAACAGAATTGCATTGTAGGGTAGGAAACAATATTTTTATTATTATTCAGTTATTACAGCAATCTTTAATGACAGTACCAAGTTAATACATGCAACCTGTTCTTTTATTGTTCTTTCATCTCACTAGTTTTCTCTTTACACTCATGGGCAAATTGATTGAAAATAAAACATAAAGTCTTGTTAGGATCATTCACATTTTTCTTGACTAGGTATACATTTTATCATTACGATGTTTTTTATTTCCGGTTGTATTTTCTTTTACGTTTTGAACTGATGAATGAAGTTTGTTTCTTGACCTTGATGGTACAAATGATAATTGAAATTTTGACACCAGCAATATCTGCGACCCCGCTCTACAGCTTGCCAGTGAGTTCCTGCAGCGTTAAAACTTTGTACGTTTCATCTGCGTAATGTCTAACGCAGAAAATGGCCGTAAGACAGTTAATCGTCAGTCGAGACGATTATTGCGTAAATCACAATTTACGCAATATTTTTAAGGCTAAACAAATTTAATCATACACACCGTCAATAGATTTATAATATTGCACGCATATGCAATTGAAATAATGTGAGGAACAATAAAAATCGATTACACCCTGTAACACCAGTGCGTCTTACACCCAGTGTATATTAAAAGAAATGAAACTAATGTTGTTTTTCAACTAATTTGCACAAGGCTGTATCTTCTACTTCTAGTTAGGCATTGGAACTTGGTAGAATTATAATTTTAATTTGAGTGTAATATTTAAACTAGTATATAAATCTATTGAAAATAATTCTACTCAGGTTATATATTAAAATATATTAATTAACTTAAAAACTAAAATCAATATACTGTCATTGTTCGTAATTGGAAGGCGTTGAACATAATTGAAGAAATTCAAATGAAAATCAACTATAGCTCTTTACTTCGAGTAAAGTTTAATGCAAAACGTTCTGACTGACTTCATAATATTTGCCTAATGTAAATATATAGTTAATAACTTTATTATAAAAAGATATTGCAAATTACAAGGTCACGGATATTAAAATATAACAAGTAAAGAAATCTAAATTGGTAGAAAGTGTTCTGACAGAGAATGAAAAGTGCACTACTAAAATTCAAAGACACATTGGCAAGGCTAAAGAAGTATTTCAAAAGCTGAGTACTGCTGGTCAATAAAATCCCATTGAAAACAAAGAAAAGAGTGCTGGACAGCTATATCATATCTATCCTTTTGTTTGGCAGTGAATGTTAGACAATCTACTCAAGGATGAAGGAAAGAACTGAGGAAGCAGAAATGTGGTTTTACAGAGAGATGTTGAGGATATCATGGAGTGATCAAGTGAGAAACGAAAAGTTCTTGAAAAGGATGCGAACGAGAACGAAACTGATACTTAACATCAGGAAGGGAGCGATGAGTTTATTGGAACACATAATGAGGAAGGAGGGTTTGAAACATGGACGGGTAGAAGGAAAACAATACAGGGAATTTGACATACATGAGCAAATATATGATGAAGCGAGATTTGGAGTGATACAAAATAGAAACATATTGATTGTGACGAGAAAGGGTCCAAGTGGATGTCCATGATCGACTACGTCCGGAAGGGACTTAGCACAGAAAGAGGAAGAAGTAGAAAGACTGTCACATGAGTGCATGAATTGCGAGATATAATTGTAAAATAAAGTGAAAAGGATTGTAAAAACATCAAAATCCAAAACTATATGCAAGAGGGACAGCCACTGAAGCGAAATACGAATTTGAAATAGCTAATATCAGCGAGTACATCAATTCATCTTTCTAGATGTGTCTTAACAAAAGCAACAAATAGTCACAGAAATCAGAAGGTGTTTCGAAATAGCAAAGGTACCTTCCAAAACTTAATCAATACTTAAAGAGTGAGAAATTTTGTTGCAAAAACTAAACGAATGTAGAATTTAAGAGCAATCATTGTATATGGCACTGAGAAAAAAGTTAGGACAACAAAAGCTAGTTCTATAAAGAAATTCTGACAAAGCCATACATAAAATATATCCTCCCCGAATGGGGTTTTAATGACGATTGGAAGGGAAAATAATTCAAAAGAGACTGTTGAAAGTTCTGGAACATATACTAATTAAAATAACCTAGAACATTTTCTACTCACATTACATATTTAGACCTATATGCACTGGTTGAAACAGAGACAATCTTAAGTAAAAATGGGTGCATATGTCGACATACCATGAACGGATTGTTTTAAGGATTGTGGAAAGCTATTATCATCTACGACCTATATGAATAAAGCAAAAAAAAAGTTTCATAAACAAAGGTAGGGAATAGAAATGATTAAACTGGATGAAGTAAACATAACTGGGCAGAAGACAGATATGTTTGAGAAAGAGATAAAAAAAAACAAGATAAGATAAAATAAAGGATATGATAAAGGTGAAAATGGGAAGATTCATTTAAATGTGCGTTGTAGTGCAGTGGATATCGGTTCAGAACAAGGGATCGGAAGAACCAATTTCGAATTCTAGATGAATCCATTGCATCCACTTACGCGCAAATAAAATTTAGATGGGTATTAATCTGACGCTTCTGCCTCCAGGTACGGATTAAGTAACAAGACAGATTGGATTCTATAGCCTTGGTTGAAAAAACTATTTCTCTGAAAGTAATGGGAAATTACTGTGCGAGAATTATCTGCCTAGTCATATATATATCGTTCAAGACATGATTACCCAAGCGTGTATCATTTTAAATATTTAACTGTCTGATTTTAAGGGATAGTCTTATTTGTTTGCTTTGAACATTTAAAACTTTGCATTTCAGTGTTCATGAATTAGGACATTATTTCCAAGTATCATATGAAATCGAATCTGATAAAAAATAAGTAAATTACACAACGGAGAGGTTAGACAATACGTTATACAAATATAAACTGTTTGGTTTCTTCTGTTTTTATTATTAATCATCTATTTCTTTTATCGTATAAAGGTTTCATTTAGATTATCTCCTTGTTTAAATTGCTTCATATGTTTACAAGCAGCATTAAGAAAATATGTTAGCACATCATTGTGTAGTAATCATTGTCCGGACATGAAAAATGTTCTCTAGTTTTTGAATTCCTTTTAGGGAGTGCTTTAAGCGTTCCCAACAGATTAATAAAAGAAAGTGATTCATTGACTAATAAAAGAATGCATCGATTTGTATTCTCCTTACTTTGAGTCAGTCTACGTGAGATCTTCGATACTTGTAACTGCGGGCAAATAACGTTCATGGCAATTTATCATTTGTTAGTGGATTAATAGGGACTTAGCGCCGAAAGTATCACGTTTATCATTGAGTTAATGTCGTTTGCCGGGATTGAGACAAATTTCGTGATTAAAAGATAGCATTACACAATGATTCATGTGGTGGAATTCGGTGTCGGGTGCAAATGAAAACTGCATGAACAAGATGCTTCCATTAAGAGAGTCGGAAACCAAGTGAGTTAAAATGAGAACATAGTGTTCTGTGAAGGTCGAGAGATTATCCTAATAATTATTTATTAAAGAACCATGTTTTTTTTTATACAGCTCCAAGCGAAACACACTACTCAACTATCTTACAAATGTTTTCCTTTCTTTCTAATAGAAGTTAGAAGAGTTATGAAAATTATCAGTGATCATTTGAAACTACAGTAAAAATTGTCAGAATCGTATTTAAAATGTAAAAAAACAGATTCCGGTCTAAATACATAGGAATGCTGAAAATATTTATTGCAAATATATTAACATTAAATTCATTTCTATATGTAGGAAAATATATATTTCTTAGACTATGTATTAATTGGAATAATATGAATTTCACTGTTGATTCAACGTGAGAAGTTAAGTCAGAGTTGTACAATTAACAGGTCAATATTCCGTCACGGCATTGTCAGCATATATTGGTAAATTATTTGTTTCACTCAACATGTTGTACTATGAAATACACATATTTTGGTACGTCGAAGTGGTGTAATGGTCAGCAAGCTTGTCTTGCTAGAAGTCATTACAACTGAGTAGTGAGTTCGATCCTCATGTGTACCCCGTAATTACGGCCTTGTGCTGCATCTAAGTGGCGCATAAAATCATATGTGCATATTTATACTTCATTATTTGTTGATATATGAATCAGTTTAAGGTAATTCCCTTTACGCTGTTTTATTTTCCATCGCTTTAAATAAAATTTATTTCATCAATACTTTCAATGCAGCTCCAAATCATTAGATTCGCACCATTAAATCTCACAGTCATTGTTCTATATCCTGTTTTGTAAAAGTACTAAATGGATTTCGGAAATCATCCGTAACTTTAAAATGTCGTTAAAAATTTATTGTTCTCAAAATAAAATTAACGTCTGTATTTTATTAAAATATTTCCCCAAATATTACTCAATTTTTCGACAATGCTAAAAAGTTGCTTGTAAGTATCTCCTCTTAATATCTGTTCATATAAATACAACAACCTGCATCATTTTCTTAAAGGGCGTGTCATGCTTATTCAAGACATGAGTGATCATAGCACTTGGAAACATCCTGCCTTTTGCAGCACTAAATAATATTAGTCATTTTGTTATCCGTGTTAGTCACTGTTCGGTCAACTATTTATGGCTAGTACTGCTTCTCTCTTTCACTCTTGCACTCAATATAACATGTGCGTATTAACTTGTCAAATACACTTCCCTTATGTATCCTAGAGATTTCGTTTTGTTTTATATTTTTCTGATTCTAGGTATATTTGTTCTATTTATTTCTTTACTGGCCTTACGAAAATTATGTTGGCCAATTTCATCTAAGGATTAGAAATTAAACAAATCATTTCCACTCAGATCTGCTGTATGTAAATTAAGCACTTCTGGTAAAAAGTAGGCCATAATCTAGTGTCATGAATCTAGTGTCATTTTTTTTTTGTGAAACGAGTTTTGAAAAATATGACTGTAAACCTAAGAGGTAGTCTAATGTATTTATTGAGAAGCCCTAAAATTCGGAACGTTAAAAAAAACTGACTCTATCCCAAATAGTTTAAATATTTTTTATATCGTAATGAGGAAACTTTTGACAAATTTAGCTCACATAGGATATACTGTTTCCTAAATTTAACTCTGATATCAAAGGCAGCAGAATCACTGAAATCTGCTTAAAAAGAGTTGAAAAAGTAAATACACAAATATTAAAGAGACGTTATAAAGCATGATAGAGACAGACAGAAAATCAGAGAAAAAATGCGTTAGTCAGATAGTGGCAACGTGAATAATTTACATATGGTTTGATATTAGAAAATGTCAGATATATTTTCTTTTGAGAAGTTAGTATATTTCTTAATGCAAATAGTTTAAGGGCTAAAATATAAATGTATAAATAATTGAAGTTTAAGATACTTATGAATGTTCCATAGTCTTACGGGTTTGTCACTTTCAAACAGCAGTTCTTATACGATTACCAAAAGTAATCGACACTGAGTCTTCTCAGTACTTTGATGGGGAACCGCTTGGTAATTGTCAGGTACTGTAAACTTAGATATGGAAATGGTGTAATGAATAAAGTTTCGCGATTAAAATTGGAGATTAGAGTTTCAACTCCAATCAAGTCCGTTACAATCATTCAACCGCAAATATCAGTGAGAAATGCATGAAGTCACTTTTTCTCTACTTAGCTATGTGTTAACTGTTAGGACTTTATTGTGTATTCATTTTAGAAAATTATAATTTTACCATTCGTCCGTATATTTAGTAATCTTACGTATCTGTTATTGAGATCCAGCTTTTAGTCTTCAGCTGAATGCCAAAATTCAAAGGAGGAACTGCAAATTAATCGCTTTTGAATTGACAGGCCACGATCAGTCACTTTGTTACGGACGTTTTGTGGCTTCCCTTGGTTTTTATACTAATATGTTCATGGTAACTGCTCTGACAAGCTACTTTCTTTGGTACTTTGAACACATGTGCATCGCGTAATACTAGATTGGAATGAAGGTCCTAAAATTTTACCGTCGAAATAATTAAAATTAACCCACTCTTCTACTCTAACAGTTTCTTTACCCACACTTTCCGTTCGTGAAATTCTCTTCTGTTTGCTAGCTTCCCTGATGGCTATAATCTCCAAAAAGTTAAATGCAAAGTCTTCTATATCCTTGATTCCCATTATTCCTTTATCTTTTTATCGACATCTCCTGTACCTTTCTTTATCTTCGACTGTAACACCCTGCGCATTAGTGGCGGTTCTTCCTAGCATGGGGTGACATGACTTTTAAAAAAATGACTAAATAGAAAAAAAAAATTCCAATCTGTTAAGCATTTTCTAATATTAAATAACTTACTGATAAGCCGTAAAAAAAAATCGATAAAACTAATTTAAGCTTCTACGGAATCTTATTTTGTTTTAATCCTATAAAGTCTTAAATGTGATATTTCTCAAATTAAATAGGCAAGTACAAAACTACCATAGATTCTTTGACACAAGTCAAATATGATTATAATGAATAAAATTCAGCTTTATGTAGATTATAAATCATATGAGTTTTCTTATGTTGCTAATTACTGTTTTCTCCAATACAGTTTTCAGATAACAATTTCACCAACCGTATTTGTGCGTCATCATCTTTGCGATAATGTAAGCAATTTGACTTTTATTTGATTTCAAAGTTCCATCAGTAATATATTGAAATAGATTCACAAGTTTTCGTGTTCTGGATTTTGAGCATGTTGATTTTACGCAAAAATAATTGTTTTTCCTCTCATAATAATACATTTTTATTCTTTGCCGATATTTCAAATTCTTTCGCATAATCTCATTTTAATGTTAAACCGTTACAACCATGAAGCTTATAAAATGTCCATGCTCATGCATTGATTACATCTTCCGAACTTTGCTTTTCTTTTTAATACTAAGTATAATTATTCTTTTTGTTTCTATTTCTCTTAAACTTCATCGTTGCTCACATGATTAGTATATGGCATTCTCATCATGCTTCTGTAGAATCAAATTTTTTGGTTCATGTACCTTTTTCATTTGTGAAAAGGCTTTACATCATGAACTGCTATTTTGGATGAATGATTCAACATGACTGTTTAATACCCTAGTATTTGTCCCGAACGAAATGTTTCTACTTCTTAATCTATTAGAAGGAAACTTCCGCTATCCCATTCCACCTTTGGATTTCTCTTTATCAATTTTTTCGTTTGTTTAAAAATTTCACTGACAGTTAAATAGTTATAGCTTTATGTGTGCATCTCTAATATCTTTTTTGCAAATGTGGCTATTCTGATTGCTATAAACTATATATCTCTTCTCAAATTGTAGTCCTTTCTTTTATCTTTCCTTTACTGCCTAGTGTATGAATATATCCGGTTCTTACTAGCAACAAAATATCATATTATGTTATTGATACTGAGGCCGCCAAGTATGAACCTTACTAGGAATTTTAATCATTTCAGAATTACCCAGAATTATACGTTTAATATATTTTAAAGCTCTTTCTACTTTTGTATAATTATTGAATTTATTCTTTATTCTCATGTAGGTAACTTGCTGACATTATGTGTTCTAGATCATTCTAATATCATTTCTAAATATGATATGAAATTAAACGTAGATGATTATATTATGTAATTATGTATGTATGATCGAAGAAAACAGAAGTGTTAAGTTGCTTATTTCATACATGAACCAACAAAAATTTTAACAATTGTACTTTTATTAAATTTTTGAAAAGGATTTTTTATATAAACTTTTCAACCCAAACAAAATATAATGTCAGTGGTGCTCAGGGGGATATAGCGTGAGGAGAGAGAAGAGGAAAATGTAGAAGATATTTTGAAGAAAGATTATGAGAAAGATGGAATTCCAGGAGACAGGAAACGATAAATGATGTTGAACTTAACTGTTTTGAGATTTTAGCTAACACACAAGCTAGTAAACGGAAGGAATATCCACACGTAGATATTTCGAGAAAAGATGTTCTTCTGGTAGAAATCGTGACTATATTTGTTTATTTTGATGGTAAAAAGGTGAGACCTAGTTGTCAATCAAGTATCACGAGTTAAACTTTGTTAACAGGGAAACAGGATTGGAACTTGTCAGAACAAAAGCCGTAAAAATATTTGTATGAAAGAGAAAGGAAAGCTCCATCTCGTCGAAAAGAAATAGACTGAAGTCGAGCTGACAGATCGGTATCGTGTATACTGCAGATCCTCCTTTGTCTAGAATCCCGCGATAAAAAGCAGAGGCAACAGCCCAGTTGCACCAACAGCATTTAATGCAAGAACGAATATTAGATTAATAAATGAGCATAGTAGATTCAAAGGAGAAAACATCCTGGCCCGGCACATTGACCTAACATTAGCCGTAGATGTAGGTAATGATTTCAAAATGCTGTAAATTTGTTTATGTACGCCTCTTCCTTTATTTTTACTTACTCCATATCTATTTTCCATATTTGTTCTACTTTGTTCAACTTCCATTGTTGGGAGTTTAAACTTGCTTTCTCATGATGCATATTAGTTATTAGGGAAACCTATTTTTCTATTTTTGATCTATTTGTGTCAGCAAAAAACGTCATCTCTCCATTTCTAAACCAAATAATTACTTCATCAAATCTTTTGCACACAAAGATTATTGCAGTTGTAAGTCGCAATTCATATAATTTACTTTTGACAAAATGCCCCCGGAAGTTCATCATGAGTGACAATGCATGTTTCCTTGAGAGAGGCTTTGATATTGAATAGGATTTCGATCGTAGGTTTGTGTTTACACACCAGGAACGAAGCCATAATAAACATCGTTAACATGTACACTGACATTATGATAGTTTAAAATAATAATAGTTGTAAGCTTTCTTTTTCGAATATTGTTTGAATCATTAGTTAATATAAGCTGTAGTAAATTATTATGGTGCCAGATTATATAATTCATGATTATAAACTGCAGCTAATTTGTTCGTTAAGAGATGCATTTAAGGGAATAGAAATATAATCATGTTTTTATATATAGTAGGTTGGTTGATTTCACATCGCATCATATTAACATCTATGTAAGCTATTTAATGAAAAAGTCTAAATATTTTGAATCCAATTCTATACCTTTAACTACAGATAAGTGGGACCGTGCCATTAAAAATGACGGAAAATATTTATATTAATATGCCGTCTAAAATGACGGAAACATTTATATCAATGTTGCTATTATTGGGTATCTTAAATTAAGAAATAATGAAAAATGAAAACCACTGAGCGAAAATTAAATGAAACATATATACATATAGTCATCCGCAGACAGATCTGTTTCGCTGCACATCAGTACGGTTAGACAGCTGATTGCTTTTTACCCAGGATTGAAACTCGACAGAATTGGATTCAGTTGGCGATTCTAAATCTGAGCTACGGGCGCTCGGCAGAAGGAAGCATAATTTTTAGCGTGTATATTATCATTATACACGCCCAATAGCTGATATATATATATATATATGCTAATTCGGTCGGGTTTCAATCCTGGGTTAAAAGCAATCGGATTCTACCCGTACTGATGACCTCTGATACAGCAAAGCAGATGTGTTTAAGGATGATTAATATATATATATATATATATATATATATATATATATATATATATATATATATATATACACGGTGATTTAAACTATATTGACGTCATTTTGCTAACCCGAGGAACCTTTCGACCAACACTTTTCAAAGGTATTCTTTGGTGTTATTTTGAATAATAAAGCAGGACAAGGAAAAGCAAGAAAAAATTTTATTTACAAAACGTCTAAAAGTAAATTTTAATCAAAATAATTCAAATGTAAGTGGGGATTAAATACACAGCTCCATAAGAGTGATAAAATAGAAAAATATTACACTTCCAGACACTCCAGTAATTGTATCGAGTGAATAAATCGCTCTTTCTGCCTGCACAGCCTCGGCTGATGAATCTTAAGGCAAACAGTTTCCGAAGTTCATAAATGATAAGCTGAACGAGCACTGTGCGTGACAGAAAATCATGTGTCCTGATGCTGAGAAGCTCACTCCTGATTGTTGAGCAAATGCAGACCTATAGCTGACTCCAGAACCGCTTGAGTTATTTTTATGGACCGTTGAGGGTACACGGACGGATATTACACTCCCTAAACTTAAGATGCAGTACAGATTGTGAGCGAGACATAGCAGTGGACTACTCAACACTGAAATTAGCAGCACGCCTTATGTTATTTAACAGATGCTCAGATATGGCGGAACCGTATGTATTAGAGACAAGCTCATCCAGAGGCAATGTGTATATATATATATATATATATATATATACATATATATATATATATATATATATATCAATGTTTGTTATATTAACGAGCATATGTGTTTTGTAACTACAACAATTTAATTATTGCTTTGTTAACGTTTAAAATTTTGCCATTTTTTATAACATTTAATTTAACCATATAAGTGAATTCCGAAACAGCGAACAATAGAATTGCCAAAAGTACTCGGGGTAGGTAAACTTGGCAACATTTTTGCAATCATTAAATAAAAACCACTTATTCGCACACAGTAATTTTTTCAATGAATTTGCATGTAACTGCGTCATTCTTCATCAATACCTATCTATCTTTCTATCTATCTATAACTCATTAAAAGAACCTATATATATATATATATGTGTGTGTGTGTGTGTGTGTGTGTGTGTGTGTGTGTGTGTGTGTGTGTGCGCGTGCGCGTGTGCGTGTGTGTGTGTGTGTGTGTGTCCGCTTGTTTCTGTGTGTAAATTGTATATTATAAAATTTCTTACCGCACTTACTACACACATCACATGACAACCATGGAAATAATTTTAAAAAATGACAGATGAAAACTACCTTACGTCAGTGAGAAAAAGATTGAAGCCGATCAGGACAAATTGTCAAAAACCTTACTTTTACTTTTGTCAATAACGTCTACACAGAGAGTAGGAAGTCCGTTGTGTCATCGGCCTCGAATTGAAAATCAGGGTGAAGAGTTCTAATTCCATATGCATTCACTTACATGCAAACACCCTTTATAAATCGTCATAGCTTCTGACATAATTTCTTCCTCAATGTATGTGTTGAATAGCAGAGAAATTCGGTTTTATGGCTTTAGTTGGCAATCAGTCTACCACAAAATGATATGGCTATATTGTGCGTGAAAATATTCTGCTGTATCAGTCATGAATCAAAAAATAAATGATCGCCCAAGCGTGTATCAGCTAGGGTACTTAACTTACTGGTATACTAGAAACATCACATCAGATGTTGCAGTAGTATTCAATGCTGGTACTAATGATATTTATAAATGTTGAAATTTAAGAATGAAGACGATACTGCCTAGAAACAAGGAACAATCTTTCCTTGCAATGAAACTAATAATTGATTAAACACAACAATTTTCCTTCGCATCAGTCGAAAATTTGAACCTATTGAAGATACAAATATTGTTGTCCTGAAGTTTCGAATTCCACTAATTGTATAGTTGAAATTTTGCACTCTACAACACACAGTTAGCTGTCTTTCTACCTAACGAATATGGATTATTATTACTTGTAATTATTTCAGACAAAACAAGGCAGGAATGACACTGATGCTCAGTGAGAGAAAAACATGGCACAGAAGATGTAGAAGAATGGATAAGAGATAGTAGGGAATCAAGTAGATGAAAGATTACAATTGATGTTTCGTTTAAACTTTTTGAGATTGTAACTGTTAGAGAAGCAAGCAACGGAGGGTTATTCCACAAATGATAAGTGAAATAAAAAAGCTGTTATAGATAGCACGTCTAAATACATGTGGTGGGAGAACCAAGGTAAAGAGCTCGTCGGTGCTTTTGCCATGAAAATACCTGTAGAAAATACACAGTGAATTCACATCATGTCACTGAAAATGTGATTAAAGGCGAGCTGCCAAGTCGGGTCGTTTATATTGTAGATCCTCATTTAGGTAACTCTGAGAGCATCAAGAGGATAGCTAGAGCACACGACCAGATATGGTAACAGTAGTCAGTCTACGAACAAATAATATTAAGTTGTCCCAAAAGCTCGTAAACATTTGCAAAATATTGAAATTTTACTCGCCAAGTAATCTAGGGTTACCAGAAAACACTTGCAAAAAACTGAAATTTTACTCGCAAAAACAACAAAAATTATTGCTCAAAATAAAGACCATAATTTTTCAAGATTTTCTGCCATCGATCTGCTAGCTTTCGGATCTAGTCAAAGTACCATTCAGCCGGCTTTGGATCAAAGAATCTTTATCACACTTCCTCGATTCATCAAACGAGTTGAATCGGCGACCCTTCAGAAAATGTTGCATTGAGCAGAAAAGGCCATAATCTGATGGAGCACAGTCAGGACTGTAGGATGGATGTGGCAGAACCTCAACCCCATCCAGCTCTTCAAACTTGTCTTTGGTCTTCCTGGCGGTGTGCACCTTGGCATTCTCCTGCTGCATCAAAGCGCGCTTTCAGTTGATCAGAGCCGGGCACTTTTGCTTCAACTTTTCGTAAAACCCGCTCAAGTTGCTGATAGGAAAGTTCAGCACTTACGGCACGACCATTTGGAATCAACCCAAAATGCATGATTCCTTCAAAGTTCCACTAAACGCAAAACATGACTTTCTTGCCTAATCGATCTTGTTTAGGAACCGACAGTGTCTCTTGCCCTTTTCTGAACCCATCGCTTGTCTCGATTGTGCTGTTGCAGACAGACCCATTTCTCGTCAGGTGTCAAAATGCGTTTCCAAAAACTCTCGTCCAATGGATTGCTGAGCAATTGACGGCAAATTTCTACTCGTCTGTTGGCTTTGTGTTTTGGTGTGTTCGTGCGGATCTTGGCGCGGCTTTTTGTGAACAAAATCAAGTTCATTCAAATGTCGATGAATTGTCGATTTGCCAAATCCAAGCTCATCAGCCAATTCTCCAGTGCTCGATGAAGGCGCAGTGTCCAAGCCGGTTTGCAAGTCTCCATCATCCAACGGACGTCACGAACAATGCTTATCTTCAATAAGAATCGAAACGCTAGTACTACTTTGAGATCGCCGCATATGCAACTGTTCCTTCAACTTCGGTAGCACAAATCTCTTCTGCAGCTTTTCTGGTTGAAAGACCTCGCTTCCAGCAGTAACGAATCAAAACGCACAGTTCAATTTTATCAATTGCCATCTGGAATAGAAAAGTGAAGATCACTATAACAATATAAACGAACAATTACATAAAACTTCAATTTTTCGCAAGTGTTTACGCACTTTTGGGACAACCTAGTTGTATGAATGTGCTAACCGGATTCCTCCTCTCATTATCCCTCAATATACACACTCCAAATTATAGCTATAAACTTATATTCGCCAAATAATTTTATAAGCTAACATGTAGACGTTTTATAAACCTGGAATTAGTATCAAAGTTTGAAAAATGATAACTGAATATTTTTTTTAAATTTCTTCATTAGTACCGAATGCATAAAATAACATGCACATTAGAGAATTATAGTTTAACCAGCAATTTTTAAATCATTTTGTTCCACTACATTGGTAAATAGATATTTCATGTTTCTGACTCCATTTCCGTAAAATATATTAGAAAGGTGGGAATTCAACTATTCCTGCTTATCTAATATTGTTAGACTTGTATCTGAAAAAATAGCGTTATATCAAATAAATTGTTAATACAAATATATTTGCAAAAGCGTTTTAGATTTAAATAGCATACAAAACAGAAATAGGCCAGAATATAAAAAGAGCAATAAATATTTTTATAATATATTTTATTGTACAATATATTATATTATATCTGTTAGTTCTGCTTACTAATATTGTACATGTTTCATTTCTTAGAAAATTCTACAACTTATTGCTACAAATTACTAATCGAACATGGTAATTTTTAAGCGCAGTTTAGTTATGGCACAAAGCAGAAAATATGGTGCAACATGAGAGCATTGAACTGTCTACATAAATGTAACCCGAGAGGAACAAGCTTGCTAATGATTGCATCACGTTGAGGTGGCCAACTTACTAATCCTATATGTACGAGTACTTGTTGCATATTCTCCCTTATTTATGTGTTCATAATATTGTTCAATTCAAAAAGTCAGATTTAACAAAATAGAAAAGAATTGTAAAATTACTTTCCTTCATAAGTTTTCTCCGTTTTTATTTATTTATTATCAAGAACATATTTCATAAAGCATTGTCAAATTAAAATGTAGTCTTTTTCTTCAAAAGATTCTTCTGGATATTAAATGAATTTTACGCTCTATGTCATATCCTGCCGTCATGCATTCGTTTTGACTCTTCTACTAAATGTCATATAATAAATAAAAAATCCAGTTATTTTTCAAGAAAATAAGTGATTACATAAATAATACCATTTAATTCTTTAGTATAAACTAATTCAAAGATAATTAAAAATTATGAAAAATTTGCAATATGAATAGAATAATTTGACATGTCAACGTATGAAAACCAATTTAAGCTATTAATTATTATAAAAATTAAAATCTTCATATTCACGTATTATTAGTAGTAAAACTATAGTAACGTCATGAAACCTTCAATATGTTTCATCGGTTTACGTGCCAATATGGGAATATTCCGACAAAATAGAACTTTACTTAATTACTTCATTATCACTCAGAGCAATTTCTTATTTTATTAATAAACATCAACAAATAATAACTAAACCGTAAACAAATGTGAAACTCGACAATCAATTATAACTAACACAAAATTATTTTCTTAAATAATTTCAAAATAATTTTGAAATATTAAATGCTTTAATCACAAATAAACAACCAATCTTTAATGAATTTCACTTTTTTACTTTTTATTTTATAATACAGCTGTATTCTAAAAATCTTATTCTAATATCGAGTCTTAAGTCCCTGTCTCTGTTTATTTTTATGTATGGATGACAAATTTTAAATAAGTTTTTTTTTCTATTTTAATCCCCTTCCTTTTTTTAATTCTCGTGTATGTATATCACTTGCGGCTTCTTCGGTATGTGAAATTTTGTACAACATTTAAATTAAAAAAATTATGTTTACAAATTTTGGGGATTTAATATATATATATATATATATATATATATATATATATATATATATATTACTATACATATTTTTATATAACAAGAAAAATAATGTGGATATTGGAAAATGTTTACTTGTTTTATCCTTCAGGTCTTCACCAGACTAAATTTGTATATTGGTACAACTACACATGAGCACGAACAACCAAACTGAAATTTAAAAATTTTTTAAATATATATCTATAGAAAATTATTTAGATATTAAATAAAACAATAACCTGAAACCTGGAGCATGAATTTACTTCATTTTCACTAATAATTATTCTATGTTATCATATAATCATTTTTTTTTAGTTTTCTTTATATTTATCATATGTATTTTCATAAGAACTAAAAACGAAAACAAAAAAAATGATTATATGAATATACGAAAAGGAATATAGGAATATTTTACATAACAATATGTCAAATTCGTTGGTTGTCAGAATCTAAACATAAAGATTTTACTCTGAACAAAAAAGAAAGTAATTCACTCCAAGGCAAATATCTTGAGCGTGCCTTCATAACAAGTTCATCTGCAGTATATTTGCGGCCTGGCTTTAATATTATTACTATATTCTTGTCCAAATTTCTATTATCAAGGTGTGGGATATATACTAATATATTTGAATTAAAGAAAAAATCAAAAGACTATAAATGTTTCAGCTAGATATTAAAAACAATATATTATTATAATTTTCCAAGCACTAATTGTTAATCGTTCTTACGCATGTGTAGTGGCAACAATGTATTAAAACAAGCCAATCAAATTTCTGAAGGAATTAAAGTGTCACAAGTTAAATATATCTAGATGTCAAATTTTGTCGGACTCTCTGCCTTTGGATAGATAGAAACCCAGACGGGGCTCCGCCGAAGTGTAGAGTCTCACCTGGGGAAAAGCAGACAACAATTTTTGTCCAAACTTAAGTGATTCGTGTTCCAATTTAAATTGCTTGATGCCATATCTACCACAGGCATGCGCTCATGTGGAGAGGTGGTTGATACCTCGGATTGAAATTGAGGATCATTATGAAACTGTAATCTCTGCGACTTTAACAACTTATCATTTTCTCCCTTTCTAATTATTGATGTTCTGTCTTATCTGTATTTGTCTTGCTTGTACTTGATGTCCATTGGCACAGATATTGTGCTGTAGATACTTCAGCACTTATAATCTGGTATCATACTGTCACCTCGGTTAGAGAACAGGAATACCTTCTGGTTGATGGAAAAATACAACAATGTATGACGAATCGAGGCCAGTAATTCATTGATACTAAGTGCCTAATAATTGTAGCTATTTGTTTCGCAGTTACTTTGATATTCATGACAATATTGAACATATAACATATATTTCTGCTGCAATATGTTTCGTTCCTCTCTTAAGTATTTAGAGAAACCAAAATGATAGCAAAAAATATAAAATATATGAGGATTTTATTTTGTTTCTTATTCAATAAGTCTTTCTGATGTAATCCATAATTTCCACTCAGTCCTAACATCAGCTTTTATAAGGTTAATAAAGAATACTGTTTAGATTTTGGGAATGCCATTCGATTTTATTATTTGATCCAATGAAATCACTACATGCATAATTGAAAAGACTTTTTTCCGTATGTACTACTTATTTGCATTTCGATTTATATTGTTGTTAAACTCAAACTATCTTACTTTCAATCTCCAAATGCACTTTGGGAATTTAAAATTCAATCGAATTCTGTTATTCAAACCAAGAGATTAGAACAATTTGTTGCCGAAAAGAAAATTAGAATCCCTCAAATTATGAATGTATACACGCTAAATATCCATATTTTTACTATAATTCTTCTACTGTATTTGCTTATCATTCATGATTGTGTATTTTCTATAGCATTCTTTTAAAAGAAAGTTAAATTAATCCATAGTAATATATTATTATGATATATTTCATATACTGGAATATACTCAAAACAATGGTTATATTGAAATATCTATTGCTCATTGTAATGTTTATGTATCGTTCTTTTATCTTTCGTTGCTTTATGATTTCTCAGAAGATTTCTTTATTTAATATTGGTTATAAGTATGTTGATATTGTATACCTGTATCAATAATAAGTCTTATACACAGAAACACACACATACACATGCATATATAGGGGTATGTGTGTGTAATAAAATGAAATGTACCTATATATATATATATATATATATATATATATATATATATATATATATATAGGTACATTTCATTTTAAATGTCTTGCGAAGCGGCAAATACGTTCACTGATCTTCCTGCAGATAAATTTAGAAAAACGCCCAATCCTCACATCATATGCATCACTTTGTTGTATAAACGGAACATGACTATAAATGCGAGCATAAGTGAAACTTTTTGGGACCACTTTTACGATCTGTTAACCAGGAAAAACGGAGTTCGACGTAAATTTAGCCGAGTGTCCCTACCTTGAATTTGCTGAAGCGGATATTAGCAATATTCTCATTACAAATTCAGATATATTGGAGGTATTGAAGATACATTTCCGGAATTATATAGTCTGTCCTACGCGACTGTATATAAGACAGCCGTCGATCCTTGTTCATTCGATGAAATTAACTTACAACAACAGGAAGTAGCAGGGTTTATACATCAACGCTTCACTAATGGTGTAATCAAGTTGCTATGCAAGTACAATAACAGTGAGAAAGCAACGCACGCCTGACAGTTTTCGTTCTTTAAGGATGTAAAACAGAAGTAAAGATTTTAACCAAAATGTTAGACAGCTGTTTGAAGGCTGTACTCTCTAGTCTGGTAGCTTCGAATAGATTTAAGTTTTGAAAGACAGCACTATTTAAGACAACCTTCATATGCTACGCTCGATTATCACGAAAATCAACAGTGAAGCGACGCTGATAATTGAACTCAATTCAAAGCTTTAGATGGTGTTCACCATCGAATTCCGGGGGATGTCCTTTTGGTTACTGGGTTTGGACTATCATTTTTCGCCTGGGTTCTAATCTTCTAAGCGTCTCCAGGTGCACTGGTGGAAGTGAGAGTACTTAGATAAGAGCCTTTTGTATTGTATCGATCCATTCGTCAAGATTTCCTACTCTCAATTTTTTTACCTACTTCCATTATAGCATTTGCTTCGTAAGATAAAGATGTCTCCTGTACTTAGGTATATTTTACTACATGGCTGTACCACCCCGGCCAGTTAATCCGCTTATTTTGAAGACGTTTTGGTCCTTGTGTCGAGCAGAGACGAAATTGATAATGTCAGCAAAGAAATCAGAAGGTATGAGGTTAAGATCAACTACGATAAGTCTGTTAGAATGCAGCTGAATATGTGGAAGAGAGTTTCTCATCCCGTACCTTTTAACTGGACGAAAGGGTCGCACAAGATACTCGGCGTCTGCTCCGGTCCCGATCTCCTCTTGGAAATAATTTGGTCGTCTGTATGAGAGAAAGTTGAGGGCAAGAATATATCTGTGGTCCCGAAGGAATCTTTTCTTGAATGGGAGATAAGAAGTATGTGTCTCACACATTTACCTGAATCACCTTTACAGACTCTCTGTAATTCGACTTCTGTGTACCACACTTATGACATTAGCAAATCTTATTCTTATTCTTCCTAGTAGTTCATCTCTTCTCAAGTGATCTTGTTACGTACGCATCAAGATTGAAACGTAAAAGTAGAGTTTTCTTTCATCAGAATTTGGCAAAGGTTGTTGCGCGTCTACGTCACGTAAGATGGCCGACTTAGTATGACGTTTTGATGCCGGTTAGGCATTATCATATTTTTCTGCCTGGAATGATTATTGGCAACCCAGTCCAAAATTAGTTTGGTTTATGGTTGTTTTTTGTCTTTTGTTTTTTTTTTCTTTCAAAGTTTACTCATATAGAGGACGTAAGCTCATTGACCTTTTTATTTCAACATTCTTTAGTTATATTCCCCCGACTCTCCTTCATCAGATGCTCAGAGATATCAGTTTTATGGTAGATGCGGGATGCCGTTCGTATTTGCGGCGTGACTTTAGTCGTATTTGTTGATGTTTTTAGATTTGTGTGCGTCTCAGTGAGTGGTTAGATAAATAAGTATTTTTTTATTATTTAAGTTTCGCATTTATTTCGTCCATTTATCAGGTGCATAATAAAGAATTGTTTGATTTTCTTTTATTTTTGTTTTATTAAAACAATTTTATTTAGTAGCGTGTAAAAAGATTATCATATTGTAAATACACATTACGGTGTAGATTGTTCAGTTGTTGTTTTATTACCCTTTTTGCACGGGCAAGAATTGTACATATGGAGACTAGTTAAAAATACATGGAGATTCTAACATATTATGGCGGAGGTTGTAAGATTGATGAGCAAGAATGTGTTGTTTTGATGTAAGAAAAACGGGGTATGTTTTGTATCAGTCATTGTAGCTTACTAAATTTAATTCATAGAAGACAATAGTTATTTCATCTCTTTTGCATTTGTGGTATTGTGTAAATTTATATAACTTTTGGAGTCATGAGTATTTCTAACAGACGTCACAGCAAGTAGCTTAAGCAATATTTAATTTTATAACCGCTAGAAAGCGAGTTTTTCTTATATCAGTTTTGTATTATAGGCTGAATTAAAACATCACCTGGCAGCAGTTGTTTCCTTGAATTTAAAACTGTTTTATTCTTTAAAGTTGTAACTTTTTTAGGTACTGTATTAAAGGAAATTTCGATATGTGACGTTTTTTTACTTTAGTGCAATAGCAAAAATGAATCTCCGCAAACTAAAATAAACATCTTATTTCGTTATATAGAATATTTCTCAAGAGACAAGACGAGTTATGCATAAATGAATACAAATACATCTTTCGGATTGTATAATTTATTTAAATTGACTGGATATTATCTTATAAAATTGCTCTACAACGATACTGATAAGGACCACCTTAGTTTTGTTTAGTAATTAATTTTCTCATGTCTATTGGCTGAACTCAGAGACAATCATTAATACCAATCAGATTTTCTTACAGTGACTTTCCTTAGACAAAATTTTATTTCCTTAGGATATGATAAATTCTAAGAGATTAAAATGAATTTCTCCAAGTCGTTTATTTCTATTCATATATTTCAATGAAGCGCCGTATGTTATACAGAAAATGGCCATTGCCGAAATCATTGTTTGCGTATTTCTTACCCATGTTATTCGACGGTGTTTGGACTGAGTAACAATTCATGATTTTAAACTGAGATTTTAAAAGAAGCTATCAAATCTTTTATTGACACAGTGGAGTAGTATGAGGTTTTTGCTTTGATTACTTCCAGTTAAACATTTGTCACTATACTTTAATTTTATTAAATACAAAAATGTTTGGAAATTAATTTTTAATGAGTGACAATATGCGAGAATTGTGATAGTCAAGTAAGTGATAATTTTTGAGGGCGAATAAACTAGATATATTTTCTATATTTTTGAGATGAGGTAGTATGTACAGTATCTACATTATTCGGACTATTGTCTTTATCGTGGTTACGATTTGTACGAAGTTTCGACCGTAGTACCCTCCGGCCTTCTTCAGATGCTACGAATTTCGAACTGAAATATTTATTACATTAATTGGGATGTATCATTCTCATTTCTTGAGCAAAGACTCTTTTGTTAGTCATGAGTTTTCACCCTCTAATTTGACTCTCTAAGTTACTTGTTATTTAAATCACAAAACATTGTGGTTAAGTCGTGGCAACTAACGCCTATATCCACTGGGCCGTGTGTTCTTAGGGACAGCAACACCTGTATTTCTTGGACATATAAACCTAGTGTTTAGTAACCGTTGTTTACCAGAGATGATATTGCAGGTTTTGATAGTAATGGTTTTAGGAATATTTTTTATGTCAATGGTTTTATCTAGGGTTTTATGTGGCACTCCGTATCACTGGTTTCCATATTGTATTCATTTCTATACTTGGTTGGCTTAGCAGATTTTTCTAAGCTAGCATATGCGCTGATATCGTAAGTTTACGTAGTTTACAGTGGCTTTCGCTGTCTATTATTTTTACTTCGTTCCACAGCAGGTGATCATACATTCTCTTGCTCTATATGTCGTCACCCCGACATATTTTTCTATCTCCTTTCGTTGTACGGCCTTGTGTTGTTCTTTTGGACTTACTTTAATGTGGGAGCCTGTTTCTCTTTATATTTCTTACCACAGCTTTTTTTAAAATCATTTCACCGAAAGCAAGGCATTTCACTGCCATTATTGCGCAGGGGATTATATAGGAGGTGGTTAGATACAGGAAATGTCAGAAGGAGGGTGACAGACGGTTATAGATGCAGATGGGAAGAGTGTTTGAGAGAATGGATGCGAGGTATTGTGTTAGAAGTTGTCTATTGACCTTACATTTAAACTCCTAGAAATTGTAGCTGTCGGGGAAGCAAGTATGTTGAAGGGAATTCCACGGGCGAGAAGTGCAAGAAAAGAATCTTTTGGAGTAGAAATCGCGGTTACATTTTATCGGTTTCACTGTAAAAGGGTGGGACCTAGTTGCTAATCTAGTATCTTGTGCAAATTCGAACCTAGGGGGCACCAGTGATCTAAGTTCATCGGAGCAGAAGCCGTGAACGTATTTATAGAAGAGGCACAGGGAAGCCACATAACGCCAGTGAAAGAGTGACTGCAGGCGGTCTGCCAAGTCGGTATTGACCACATTTCAGATTCTCCGTTGTATTTTGTCAAGAACCCCGAGGAGAATAGCAAGGGCACCCGGCCAGATGTGGCAGCATTATTCAATACACGGGCGGATGGTAGATTTATATATGTGCAGGATAGTTTTAAACGGGAAAACTTCCGGGACCACCACAGAGAGCCGACTTTCATAGCAGCGGATTTAGCAATGGATTCGTTATAATCTTTCTACTTGAGTTCCACTGAAAGTGGGAGGCCAATGAGGCGCAATGTTTTACTCTCTGGGAGGCATGCCTGTTTCATGCTAATGGGAGGTAGGTGCGATTGTCTATGATGGTTAATTGATAGCAGCTTCGTTTTGGAAGCATTAAAATTTACGAGATATTTCTTACCCCAATCCACTACGGATTGGAGGTTTGCTTTGTCGCACACACCCGATCTTTGACTGAGGCGAGAGTAAACTGTGGTGTTATCGGCGTACATGCCTACCTGGGATTATATGGTATCGGGGAGATCATTAATGGAGATCAGAAAGAGTGGAGGACCTAGGATAGGGCTTTGAAGCACACCCGCGTTCATATGGTAGTTCTGGGAGGCATATCCGTTTAATACCACCTTCAATGTACAGTTAGAGAGGAAAGAATGGATTAGATTAAACAAATGTCCAGTTATACCATTGCTCCGCAGTTTGCGTAGAAAGCCCAGCGTGCAAGAATTTGTCGAACGCATTAGAGATATCTAAAACAACGGTTCGAGCTTCGCCATTATTGTCGAGAGTTTGGTATATATACTCGGTGATGGTCGTTAGAATATCAGTATTGAAACCTGTTTGTCCGAGAGGAGCCTGTGGTCTGTAAGATGCTGAATCACCTCGACGTTGATAATGGTTTGGAACGTTTTGCCAAAGATCGGAAGAAGACTGATACAGCTGTAATTTGCGGGGTTCGAGGGTTCTCCAGTGTTCTTAAATATAGAAACTACAGAGGAAAACTTCCAACAGGCAGGAAAGCAGGAAGTAGATAGGCAGAATTTGTAGCGCTTAGAAAGGACAGAAGAGAGTTCAGGGGCACATTTCTTGAAGATTTTGATTGGGATTCCGTCACCTCCGTTAGCTTCGTGAGGGTCAAGTTTTGAGATTATGTTAGAAACCTGTGAGGGTGTAATGTAGACGTCATTCAGTTGAGCCTCAGTTCTAGGTGGAAAGTCCGGTGTAGAAACTCTAGATGAATCCTGTCTCGAAATGGTCGAGAATCTGCGAGCAAACCATTTAGGCTTATTCGCTGAGGAGGTGAGGACCTCAAATTCATTGATTACCGGGGGTATTGAGAACTTTGGCGTACACAAGACCTTAGTCTGTTTTCCTATTTTCTTTAGGGGGGGCTTATTCAAAAGAGGAAACCTGTGAAGTGTAGAACCAGATCTGAAGACCGTCCTGATGTTATATGAACCAGAGATCCTTCGTATTTTCTTCGAAAATATCATTACATATGGTAGACAGTCCGAGGCTGTTTTCTTAGTGTTGTTATCATCATGCACCCTCCCTTCCATATTCGTGAGAGATATTGTCATGTATCCTGGATAACAGTTACTTTTTAGGCTACTGCTTATACTGACTATTTTCTTTTCTTATGTCTCTGGGTCACCCCTTATGTTTTTGTCGATGTTGCAATCAGAGGACAATCACTTTTCTTTACATTGTATGGGAATTGAAGTTGAGGTATTTTCCGTATTGTTGGCTTGCAGTATACAAATGTCTTGAGGCGCCCCCTCCGAAAAGTTTTATAGATGGCATCCAAGGTGAGAACAATTATCCGAATAATGTAAATAACATAAATATATATATTAAAATTGAGATAAAGAGACCACAATAATATTTCTCATGGAAGCTTTATCTGAGTAGTTTGTTTCACAAATAACAGTTATGGAGAAAAAGTTGTTTGCGTGGAAATTGCTTTTGACAAAAGGAACAAGAAGGCAATAAAATTGTTTCCAAACAAAATCAGTGTGATATTGATATACTAGTGAAGTTCTGGTGACAACTCATGTGTGGGATATGGCTGGAAAATGGATAATATTTAATTAAAAATCATTAAGCTACATAAGTTCTTAGAAACTTAGTGGATGATTAAAAGCGAGCATTGAATGCAACAACCCAGATGTGTTAGTGATACTTGGTCTGAGTTGAAGCTAGTGGCAAAAGTTAAATAGTTTCTGGACAGATACAATGAACTGACAATTCTTCTAGCATCTTCCACTATGACACGAATATCCTCGTTCCATATGGAGTGAAATATAGCCCGAGGAGGCCTTACAGGAAGGAAATCTATTTGAGGGTATGACCAGAGATGAGGATTTGTACAAGTTTATGGCTTGCTTCTCGTGATGAGCAGCAATGGTTTGTGTGTCAGCCTCGCCAGATGTCTTACTGATGCAGAACTAGATTGTTGTGTAATCTGCATAGATGCCTAATTAGGATTTGAAATCATTTGGAGATGATTTATGAAGAGTTGAAAGAGTATTGGGCCTAGGATAGAGCCCTGGGGAACGCCAGCGTTCCTGTGTAAGATGTGGAGAAATGCCCATTTAAGATTACATTTATTATACGGTTAGATAAAAAAGATTAGATCATTAAAAGCTTTGGAGATATCCAGGGTAACAGTATGAGCTTCGACAGACTTATCGACGGCCTGGTATATTTATTCCGTGATGGTCGTTAGTATATCGGCAGTAGACCTCGAAAAGCGGAATCCATACTGTTGGTCTGAGAACAGTATATTGGCAATAAGATGTTGAACTATCTCGAGCACTATTCCAAAAATTGGTAGGAGGCTGATAGCGCAATAATTTGATGGGTCAGAGGGTTGCCCCGCATTTTTAAATCCAGGAACCACAGAAGAGGACTTCCAACAGGTAAAAAACAGGAAACAGGAAGGCAGTAATCATAGAGTTCAGAGAGATGAGTTTAAGTGAACATTTCTTCATGGGAATATCCGGATTTCCATTCACTTTGCTCGCCTTATGTGGGACAAGCTTTGATATTATTTTAGATACCGGAGACGGAGTTATGTAAACATCATTCATTTCAGCCTTAGTGCTAAGAGGGAAGTCGGGTGCAGGTACTCTTAACGAGTCAAATGTGTCAGTTTGATGAGAATCTGCGAGGAAAGCACTCAGCTTTGTCCACAAATGCAGTGATGAATTCGAATTTATTAATTAAGCGGGGCTGGAGAATATGCTGTTGTTCAGCACACGGTTGCACAAACGCCGATAATCCTTGGACCTGAGGTCAGCTATGAGCTGCTTCATTCTCTCAGCAAACAACAGAGTGGCGTTATTCAGGATCCTCTTAAACTCATTATGAAGAGACGTGAATAGGGGCCTATTGTGGTCAGTTGCATGGCTGACGTAAGTATGCATCCCTTGCATATGAACAGTTGAGTCTTTTCCTTAAAAAGAAAAGGTAGACAGAATTGAGGAGTCAGATGAGGAAATTGAGAGAATATTAGAGCAATATAAATTTATTATTAATTATACCTTAGAACAAGCTACAAAATACTACAAAACTTTATCTTTTGTTACGACATTGAAAGTATATTGTCTCATCAGGTAATTAATAATGCTGCTAATGAACGTTTAATTGAAAAAAAATTAAAAATTCTTTTATTTTAAGAAATCATTCTGTGCGGGTAAAAATAGATTAAAAAAGATGGCGGGGAAAGAAGAGGGCAAAAACATGAGGAAAAAAGATGAAAAATAAAAAAATGAAAACAAAGAAGAACTGGAAAGACACAGAGCAAACAAAAAGCAAAGTGGAAAACGAATTTTTATAAAATCTTTCAGTAAAACATTTATTACCATCATTATTAACTACCTGATCAGACACTGTTCTTTCAATGTCAAAGGAAAATGAACAATTTTGTAGAACCTTGTAGCTTGTAAATTTTCTAAATTATAATTAATAATAAATTTTCATTGGTCTATTTTTAAATTGAGCATAGTTTAAATTAAAATTTTGAATGTTGTTATTAATTTTTATATATATATATATATATATACCTATTATTATGAAGAATATAATGTATATATCTATATCTATCTGTTCATCTATATATATATATATATATATATATATATATATATATATATAATTATTATTATTATAGAAAAACGTACAAATAAAACAGTATCACTAATGACTAAAATCATAAAGTTCTACCACTAACAAAACGTTAAATTAAGTCGTCAGACCCAAAAGGTAACACCAAATGAGTAAAGGGGGATCAAAAAAAGAAACAAACAAAGCAAAAGCCGTGTTTGAAAGAAAAAAAAAGCCCAAGACGAAAACCTTAACAAAAAAGAGCTCGATACGAAAGTACGAAAGCAGAGCAAAGATACTAACTAAATCTAAAAATGAGCCAAAAGTCGACCGCGGTTTCACTCACCGGATCCTCAGGACAATGAAGCCATTGATATGGAGCCATTTTCACAACTTACTTCCGCATCAGAAAGAATCCCAGCGTGACGGACAAACATAATCTCTCAGCTGATCTTGAAAGGGATCTACACTCTGTGGTGATTTGGAGTAAGAAGTGGCTCGTAAATTTCATTGCGTCTAAGACCAAGGTGCTGTCTGTCATTTATCACAGGCAACCTCTACTGCCTCCCATAAGCAAGGACCAAGCGAGTTTTCCCGAGAACAATACACTGCGCCTCATCGGCCTTACCCTCTCTTCTGATCTCAAGTAGAACCACTACATTGAATCAAAAGCTAAATCTACTGCTTGGAAGTTTGGGTCACTGTGTCGGGCCAGGATGTTTTTCTCACCTGAAAACATGTTGCATATATACAAATCATCCATTCGTCTGTGCATGGAGTATTGCTGTCATATATGGTCTGGTGCCTCCGCTGTTCATCTCCGTGTCCTTGATAGGCTATAAAGGAGAATTATTAATGTGATACCTACCGACTTGGCGGAACGACTAGAGCCACGTTCCCACTTTCAGACTGGCATTTACAGTTAGATCAATCAAATGAAGATGACAATTCTACTCCTGCAGCTTCTTTTCTCGCACTTTCTGTGGAACTCGTTTCGTTATTTTTGCTTTCCTGACGGCTACAACCTCCAGGAATTTAAATGCAATGTCAATACTCATTTCTTAACTACTTGACCTTAGCTCTTCCCACATCGGCCTGTATATCCTTTCCTTTCTCTCCACCTTTGCAACTGTCATCACACCTGTATTTCCATCCTTCTCTTGCTGCTTTCTAACTGCTTCGACCTCTTCACTCTCCTCTGATCTTTTTCTCTTATTTAACCCCCTACACATCAGTGGCGTTACCACCTTGCGTCATATTTCAAGTTTCTGTTTCAAATTTGTCCCTTCTATATTTTTACAATATCTGTGTATATTTTCCGTAGATTGATATCGTTCACGCATCTCTTTTTTGTAGTCTAGGTGCTGCACTAGGTTTCTTCAATCCCCTAAATTTCGTCCTTAATTTACATATAACCGAGATGTGATCGTTTCCATAATCGTCACTTGGATAAGTTATACAATACTGTTGTGAGGTATTACACACATAGGTTAATGTACTCGTCATAGGACTATATGTAGCCGATAGTTATTAACGCTCGGTGTTTTGCCGAGACTCTGAGTTGGCATTTGCCTCTGCAACTATGACACTGTCAGCTCTCTAGTAGCGTTCACTGACTTACAGTACAATATTCTCTTTTGGGTGTTCTATGTGTATCTCTTGTATCGTTGTATTGTTTTGTCTAATATATGTCTAAACCTACATTGGCGTTTATTTTATTATTGATGGTCCTAATTTTAGGCGATGAACTATTCGAACTTACATGGAAAAGAAAAATTTCTACACAGGAAAACTTTCTTCCGTCTATCGCCACATCAACTGGTTATTCGAACTTCACAAACAATTTTTTCTCACACCACATTGACTAACGACGAAGAATTCCAACTCGTACTGGAAAGATTTTTTTTCTATCGCCACATTAACTGGCATCAAGATATTGGAATTCATATAGGAATAAAAACTTTCCTTCTACTATCGCCAAAGTAACCGGCAACGGACTCCTAACAATTTGACAGAAAAAAAAAACTTCTGTCTACCAGAGCATTCAACGTGACCCTCCCCACACATACAGTCGGTCATATACTTGAGTATCTGTAAAAATACAGCCAGCGGAACTTTTACAGGAAAAATCTGTAAGTAAATTCTTTCTATTTTTTGCATACGTCTTTCTTTACGAAAAAAATGGAAGAATTATCAAAAGTATTGCTTCAATTAATGCAAAAAACCGACGAACGTTTATTGTTACAACAGCAAAAACCGAGGAACGATTACTGTCACTTCAACAAAGAATGGACGAACAGCAACAACAAGAGGTACTTATCAAAGGAACACAAGGTAAACATTCTGAGAACGATACTGCGTTTTCCCAAAGTACTATATGGAGTACCATGGAAATATTCGAATACGTGCCGGATAACGAAAAAACTTTCGACGTTTATTATAAGAGATATGAAGATTTATTCAACGTTGATGCAGTAACTAATCGAACGCGAAAAAGTGCGTTTATTGTTACAAAAATTGGGTACAGCAGAACACAGCAGGTTTGTTGATTTTATTCTCCCCAGAAAAACAACAGACTTAGAATTCTCGGAGACTGTTAAATTACTATCGGAACTATTCGGGCCAAACGATTCACTGTTTCACAAAAGGTGGAAATGCCTGAATCTAGTTAAGGAAGAACTGCAAGATTATCGAACTTTTGATGCGACAGTGAATAATCACTGTAATGACTTTAAGTTGGCGGAATTATCTTTCGATGACTTTAAATGCCTTGTTTTTGCTCAAGCTCATCACAGCTAGAGAATCAGAAACAAGACGTCGGGCATTGACCAAAGTGGATAATGAACCAGAGTTAACACTATAAAAACTGACAGAAGACTGTCGGAGAGTCATATCTGTAAAGAGCGACTCGAAAAGCATAGAAGAGTCAGGCGTTAGCAATTTTAAAAATTTTAAACTAGACAAAGACGCTACTTCAAAGAAAGAGAAAAGAAAAACATTTCGACAAATATACAAAAAGTCAGGACCCCCGCGGGCCTTGCTATATTTGTGGTAAACTGCATTGGATGAGATTTTGCCCATCCAAGAAGAAAATCTGTCAAAACTGCGGTATGGTTGCCTAATTTACGTCAAGTTGCTGGTATGTAAGAAATCAAGAAGAACAAGAAATAGAGTTAGACAGACACAATCTAACGATAATGGAGATGGCAAGTTACGGAAATATGTACAGTGAAAATTTTAAATAGATCAATCAAACTTCAGTTAGATAACAGGTCTGACTTGACAATCATTAACGTGCATACATGGCGGCGGCTGAAAAAATTGACCATAATAAATCCCAAAAACAGCGCGAACGGTGACAGGAGAAAAATTAGACATACTGGGTGAAGTATTCTTTTCAGTTACTTTAAACTGAATGACTAAAACGCTAAAAGCATATGTTATGAAGAATACAGTAAATTTATTCAGCACAGACTGGATTGAGGAATTTAATCTATGGGATTGTCCGTTAAGTATGTTCTGTCAAAAAGCTCAATCTCCTACTATATCAAGGAGCGAAGAAATAAAATCTGAATTAAAAGAGAAACTTCCTGCAGTATTCTCTGGAGGTTTGGGAAAATGTACAAAAATCAAGGCTCAGTTGCGATCAAAAGATAATGCGGAACCCATGTTTAGAAAAAAAAAGTAATGTTCTATTTGCAGCAATGGAACAAATAGATAAAGAACTGGATTAATTAATGGATTCAAAGGTCTTATCTAAAATCGACTTGTCAGAGTGGGCAGCACCAGTACTATGTGTAATGAAAAAATCGAACTAAATCAGGGTATGTGCTGATGTTTCAACAGGATTAAATTCATCACTCAAGGATCACCATTATCCGTTACCGAGCCCCGAGAAGATATTTAATAAGCTGAACAGAGGAAAATTTTTCTGTAAAATTGAGTTGTCTGATGCGTATTTGCAAATTGAAGTCGTCGAGGAGTGCTTGCAATTTTTTGTATTTATACACATAGAGGCTTGTATAAGTTCTACAGATTAGACTTTGGTATCAAGGTCGCCCTTGACATTTTCCAACAGATTATGAATAATATGCTAGTTGACCTCGATTATGCAACCCCTTATCTTGATGATATATTGGCCAGGAGTGAATCAATAGAAGACCACAAAATGCATATAAAAAACGTATTAAGCAAAATTAAAGAATACGCGTTTAAGGTAAAAGAAGCCAAATGTGAATTTTTCTACCCAAATCAAATATCTGGGGTATGCACCCCAACAGACAAGGCGTTGCAACAGTTCCTCCAAGTGTATCGGATCACACCAAATCTTAATACACTCACAGGACGCTCACCTGCTGAAGTAATGTTTTCCAGAAAGATAAGGTCGGCATTTGACAAACTTATCCCGAAGCAGGCAAAGTTGAAAAAGACCATAGCGCCTTTCAGGAAACGTTAAGTTTGAGGAGAGACGGTGCTCTTCAAACTCTACGAAAACAATATGAAGTTTTGGCAGTGAGATTTGTGAAGCAGAGAATCGGAAACCTTGTGTATATAATTCAAGAACCAAAAACCATACATACACGCCATCAAAACAAGATAAGAAAATGTCATGTAAACGACACAGAGGAGTCACCACCTGTCATCGAAAAATGAATTGACGTTATTTATGAGAACTTTGATCTTAAAGCCCCCAGGCTTCACCTGGAAAAAACGGGTCCAACAGGAAAAGGAACTTTACTGATCCTCTGTGTACTGACTCGAAGAGAAAGAAGCATGGAACAGTTTTCCAGGGGAAAACTTTTGGAAGTGGGGTGTTCTGAAGTATTACCCACATAAGATAATGAACTCGTCATAGGACTATATGTAGCCGATGGTTATTAACGCTCAGTGTGTTGCCGAGACTCTGCGCTGGCATTTGCCTCTGCAACTATGACACTGTCAGCTCTCTGTCTTCGAGTATAGAACGCTCTCTGCTTCCGAGTAGAGAGCCCTAACCCAGTCGTGGTTCCGCCGAAGGGTAGAATCACGACTCGGTAAAAATAGACAGACATTTTGTGGCCCGTCTATATGGCCGGGAAGACCCACTATAAAATGACCTTGTGTCACATCTAACCTTGCGTGGGAAGGTTGGTAAATACCGTTGCTGAGACTCTGTGGATATACTGTAGCGTTCACTGACTGACTTACAGTACAGTATTCTCTTTAGGCTTTTCTCTCTGTATAGCTTCTATCGTTGTATTGTTTTGTCTAATATATGTCTAAACCTACATTAGCGTTTGTCTTATTATTGATGGTCCTAATTTAGGTCCACATGAAATATATTCTTGAACAGCTTACTTATTGTTATATAGTCGATTTGCATTTTCGTATTACCTCATGGGATTCTCCATGTCTATAATCATCTTTAATCAGACTTATTAGGTCCTTCTCTTTCCTTGCATATTTTGGCATTGAGGTTTCTCATGATGATTCTTATTTCTTGTGTTTTACACTGAGCCTCCGTGTTGTCAAGAAATGAGTAGAATATTATACCAGACGATCTATGCAAGTCGATTTTTATAGCACTGCCGAAGAAGCCAGGTGCAAACGAGTGCGAACCAAACAGAACTATCAGTTTAATAAATCACATTAAAAAAATGATTGTCTGAATCCTGATGAGTAGAGCGAGAAGCAGAACCAGGCCAGAGATAAGACAGGAACAGCGCAAGTTTGTCTAAGACACTGGAAGAAGGAACGCTACATTTATGGTTAGAATGCTCTCCAAAAGTGCAATACAAATGAAGAAAGATTGTACCTATGTTTTATTGATTATGTGAAGGCATTCATCAAAATACACCAGAAAAAATTAATGGAGATGCTCAGCAGCCTCAATATTTTTGGGAAAGACATCAGAGTAATAAATATATTTAGTGGCAGCAAACTGCCTGCATACAGGTAGGTAATGATTTCAGCGGAATTACAAAGATAGAAAGGGGCTTAAGACAAGGGTGTTTCTTTTCACCGGATCTGTTCAACTTGTACAGCGAGAATATTTAGATGCTAACCCAGGATTTGTTATCGGAGGCCACTATTTGAATAACATAAGGTATACAGATGATACAGTGTTGATTGCATACACGGAAAGAGAACAACAAGACCCTCTACAGAAGCTAGCTGAAGAGCGTGACAAAAAAGGACTACAAATAAACTGCAAGAAAACTGAATGCATTGTCATCAGCAAAAAGAGCAATCCAAAATGCAAAATACAGGGTAGATACTAGAATCAAGTAATTACAAAAATTCAAATACCTAGGAACTCTTTTAACAAGAGATGGAAAGTGCGACACAGAGATCCGAAGGTGAATTGGCATTGCAAAGAACGCGTTCCAGAAGGTGAGTAAAGTACTGAAACACAAGAAAATTTCAGTAGAAACAAAGAAGAGAGAAGGAGATTGCCATGTGATGTCAGTTCTTCAATACAGCAGTGAATTATGGACAATATCATCGAAGATTAGGAAAAAAAAACTTGAAGCAGCTGAGATGTGGTTCTACAGAAGGATGCTTCGGATATAATGGACGGAACATGTGAGCAATGACGAGGTTTTGGAAAGGATGGAAACCCAAAGGAAATTAATAGTGAGCATCAGGAAGACACAACGGAAGTTCATGGGACATGCAGTGAGGAAGGAGGGCTTGATGAACTTGATATTGACAAGTCAGATAGAAGGAAAAAGTGACACGAGGAAGCCCGCGTATAACATATTTGATAGAGCTGTGCAGGTGGATGACGGAACGGGAGTTGCGTGGTGTAACAGGAGAAAACATACTAAGAGCCACCAGGAATAGGGAGACGAAGAAAGCCATAATCACCTAAGTCCTGAAAGGACAGGACACATAGAAGTAGAAGAATAATTATTAGAGACAAGTGGATGAAATGAATTCCTGAAGAAGAGTATCGAAACCATAGCATCAACAAACAAGAAAATAAAAAAAATCGACTAATTAGCTTTCGATAGTCGCCCTTTCACGCAGACGGTATTGTGTGCACAATTTTACTTTTAATTAAAGAGCAGTCAGCTAACCATTAGAATATTTTTTCATATTTATTACTCTAGATAGTTATATGTAAGTTCCATATGCTCGTTTTATAACATTAATAACATTAATAACATTAATCTAACGTAATATTGCAATGACATATCTTATAAAAATGTAGTTGAACATAACTCTGCACAATATTTTTATTTATTACCAATGTGTTGCTGTAAAATCTTTGCATTAATTTCCTGGTGCGTTCTGTACAGTTTCAAATATAGTTATTGACTTCTGTTAGTTACCGAACAAAGCTAGAGATGCTCTGAAGCGAACTATTCAATTATTCTAAATTCTTATTTGTAAATGGCTGTGTGTTAGCTAATTGTGGACAAGATTATTTCACTATTTTAAAGAGTTCAATCGTCAGTTGGTGCTCAGAGTTTATCACGCTCAGCACGACTGCATGAACTATGTGTCGTTGTGTTTTCTTGTTGCTTTGCATGTAAAAAGCGAATTTGCATTAACATTAGGGGTTTTCTGTGGTTTATTAATATTCAATTTACTGAATTTATTATAATTCATAATTATTTTATCTTCTCTAATATTAGATGTTCTTTACAGTGAGGGACTTTGTTTAGACTGATGTGATGGCTTATATACGTTATAGTTTATTGATTTCAGAAGAATCAAATGCCTTTTTAATGGACAATATTTGTATATTGTTCTATTGTTCATTTCTTAATATTTTTCTGGTACACTGACGTACTTACTGCTTCTTTAGAGAGTTTTATGACATTCGAGATGAATATCAAGTTTGTGGGGAAAGTCTATTAATTTAAGTTCTTACATTCAAAACACGTTTGGATTTGATATTCTTACAGTTTAAGCGATAAAGATCTGTTCAATATGAAGACTTTCAAAGATTTATCGAATAGATCGTCTCTCACTGAGAATTTATAACTTTATTTCTTATCAACATAGTTTACTCATGACCAATGAATATGTTTCTAATTGCTGGAAATGTAAAGTAAATGAATGTATCACTTTTGTTACTGTAGACGTAATTACAAATCTGTATGCTAGTTATACTGCTAGCTGTTCAACTTGAAACGTGCGTTCAACTGACTGGGCCAAAAAAGCGTCACGGATCAAGCATATTGATCATTTTCGAATTAAAATATAAATAAAGAAATAATGGAATTATTCTTTTATTAATTCGATAGTTTTGTATTATTATAACTACATTTAGTGGAAAACCATATATGAGTAGATAATTCTAAACAGTAGATTTATTTTCATATCTCTTCAAAGTACTTTGAATTATCTGAATGAAAAAGATCTGCATGGAAAGGCATTATTCTGTTTCGGTTAATTAACGACCCCGTCCCTGGCCGATTCCGCTAGATTTATGTCGCATATAATGACGGTTTTTTAAAGTTTCAAATCCTGCAGGTGATGCATATTTTTCTTTTCATTTCCTCAAATTTCTAGTTCTCTAGACAAAAGTAAATAAGATGCTTAGATAGTAAAGTATCTTATCAAATATGGGCATCCACTAAAAGTAATTTTTTATATATTTAAAAATCAATCGGAATAATAAAATTAAATATAAATTACTTATTTTTATTTGTGTGTGTGTTGGGGGGTGTTATTTGTTTCTTTTCTTACTAAAATAAGTGTCCCGCAGTGCTCTGTGTTTGGTCATGCTTTGTTTGAAAATTTTCAATTAGGGGCATTTCTATATTATCAGCTTTTATCATAGTATCTATTAATTACATGAGAAATGCCTATCTGTCTTCCATGAGCAGAGCATGGTTTACATCCATGAGGCTGACTGTTTGCAACTTTTAGGGCTTCAGTTCTAGGTGAACATTGCATTCATCGCTTGGTCAGCGCTAATAAAATGTCTTCGCTGTGTACAGCTGTAAAGTTTTTATCTCCGAAATTCTAGATATCCTTCTTAATATTCAGTAAAGAATCAGCAATATTGTTAGTCTTGATCCGGCTCTAAGCATCAGTCACATTTCTACCACTGTGAAATTGTCTCCTTCTGCTTTTTCTAGAAATACATTCACGGCAGCAGTTCGCGTGAGCTCTTTGCTATGGTATGAAGAACTTTTAAGTTTAAGTACTGCATCAAATTTTAAGTTGAGTTGATTTGATTATATGGAAACGTAAGTTTCTGTCTGAAACATGTATTCAATTTCTCAATCCCATTTCAAGAGCTCAGATTCACCATGTACTCACCCATTTTACCAAAATATGATCACATATTTAATTACGCTCACGAGCATTGCGCCTACAGCAAATTCCCTGTTGCAGGGGCACGAAAAAGGTGGCCCATAATCTCGCATATACATGATTCATTGTGGCATTTATTCATAATACCACATTCGTTTTTGCTCTTTATTTTCTTCAGAATAAAGCGTTGTCAATTTTCGATTTAAGATAACAGATTGGATTAAAATATCATCACAAAATTTACTTCTGCCATATTTCCCATATGTGATTACTTCAATGTTCACCACATACAGAGGTTAGTCAACTCTAATAAAAGAAATGAGGAAGACATATATTGCAGAGACTTTTCCGTCGCTTATTAACTCACCCACATCAGTGAAGATACCACCCAATTCCTGGATGGAATGAGAGAGCAGGCGAACAACCGCATAGTCTTTCTAACGTCTTGCACTGACAAATTCTCAGCAAAAGTTTTACCTTACCATTGGTAGCCTGCTAATTCCCCGAATTAGTGTCTAATTTGATTTCAAACCAGTAACATTACCAGATCTGCAGTTTCATAATACGGATATTTGTTATGAGAAAGCCGAATGGTACAGCTTTCGGTCATATGACTGAAGATCCTCCTCCAACCGTCGGCAAACATCCTGCACCCCAAAATGCTGCCCCAGTCTCTGAATGGATATTTACTGGAATGGAGTCTTCTAACCACTCAAGGAACTTTGGCAAAATCAAAACAGTCAGATCTGGTTCACCCCTCAACATACTGTAGCCATATCCATCCGGAACCACTACTTCAAAATCTATCAAAAAGAAAAAAAGAACGGTGTAGCCTGGTACATTATCTATTTTAGAACCTCCCACAATCACTCTAAGTGAGTTCTGGAAAATCCAAAGTGCAGCTAATCGCAATCCGTCCAAGCCATGTTTTAAAAGAAAGATTCAGGGAAGATAATCTCGCAAGTTCTGAAACAGGCAACGCAGCTGTGCCTCCAACTATAAATAGAACTGTGGTCATATACTCTTCGACAGACAAAGTGAAGGTATTTGACTCGATTTTGCCTCATCTCATCATTAGATGACAAAATGTCAGAAATATACACATGTCGGTAAAATAATTCGCTCAACTTATTAAAATGCCGACACCCAGAAAAACATTGTACCGAATAAAATGAAGTATATCAACTCGACCTTATTCGCTATTATTGCTGCTTGAAGAGGAAATGTTTACCCAGCATGTAGATGATGGTAAGTTTATGTATAGTCTTCATTCAAGCAGACAGCCTATAAATCCCATCCCACTACCAACCCATTAATCTCTTTAATATAATCAGTAAACTTGTTGAGGTCAACAGATAGGTCGCCGAGCAAATAGATAGGCCAAATCTGTTGGGTGGCAAACAGTAAAGAAAAATAAATGAGGTCTTTTACTCCAAAATTACTGCAAGGTGCATAGTATTAAATATACCAATTGCTTTCGAAAAGTGCAACAGAAGGGTGATTTCACAGGTTCTCCAGTTGGGGAATCACTAATGTTTTTTTCTATTATAATATCCTTTCCAAATGTTAGATCGTTAAGTGTAGTAATTTTTTGCCCATTTCGTTTAGGCGGTCAACGTAGGCGTCACCCAATAGTCACTTCGCTAATCAAATATCTTTCTTATCTACATAAACTGAATAAAAATATACGCCGATCATTTGTAAGGGTTTATGTCGCTGACATGAAGGGAAAATTGTGCAACTCCAAAAGTCTTGACGATCAAAGATTATCAGCTGACATTTCTTCCTATATAATACAAACTTTCTATTGGGAAATAAAACTGGCTGGTTACATTCATCACCGACGATCAGACCCAGAACTACATCCAAGCACGATAAACGTATGTTTGCTCAAGGACGCCACGGGATTTGAGATGTTATTTAGCTCTAAACCACAACTGATCTCAAGGGGAATTCCCATCGTTAAAAAATGATCGGCTCGTTGTATCGATCCTGTAAGTTTTTGAATCTTCATGTTATTTTCTACTTTTATAAGTCCAGATAAGGCTGAAAATTGCTTATTGATGCTATATTTGGGCAGGAGCTGCACAGACCAAACTTTTTAATCTTGATAGGTTTCATGATAGAACAATTATTTTGCACATTCCAATCTCTCTCTCTCTCTCTCTCTCTCTCTCACACACACACACACACACACACACACACACACACACACACACACACACACTGACAATAGGTACCCAATCACTCACTGCTCTTTTTTATTCGAATAAAAAGTACTCGGACGAACTACATCTCCTGATTCCTATAGTTCTGATCATTAGGTCTCGGACCCGCTATACGATTTACATAGTTGCAAACCATCCATATTTTCGCCGTTTTCCATCGGCGAGATGTAAGTTCTACTGAAACAGTTTTTCATGTGAACCGCTGCCATATGGAAGAGACTCCCAGGAGTTATTTTTGCCGATTAGTATAATATTGATCTGTTCAAGTCTAGAGATAAAACTTATCTTCCTCTCCTACTGATATAAACTGCGCTTTAAGTTGTATCACAACCTCGAGTAAATCCCGAGCCTTATAATGAATGAAACTTACTGTAAAAAAATCAACTTCCTTTATTTTTCTTTCTTTAAATTACAATCCAAATACTACCCTCATCTTTGGTGGTTTCACAACGTTTCAGCCTTCGTGTCATCGGCATTCATCTTGTTGATCAACGTACCCTACAGGGAAATTCGATTTGAATGTTTTTTAATCTACGGAGATAGACTGTTCTCTGTCCCTTGGCTATATATATATTTTAGTACACATTTTTTTCTTCTGCAATTGCCCGTCCAGTTTCTACTGAATAAAAGAACCTACTGCCCTGACTAGGAATTGAACTGACAATTTTCTCCAACGATTTAATTTTCTCCGACGATTTAATCCACCATGCAATCGACCAGGGCCATTAGCACTGCTGCTTAAAACTAATATTTTATGATAACAACAACAAATATTAGAACAATAATATAGAGAGTGTAAAAAAAGAGAAAGCCTCGTCACAGAAATGGAGATG
The DNA here is from genome assembly GCA_037127315.1 of Ascarosepion bandense. NCBI lineage: Eukaryota > Metazoa > Mollusca > Cephalopoda > Sepiida > Sepiidae > Ascarosepion > Ascarosepion bandense. Next base: position 3,629,452 of record JBBBDQ010001401.1, read on the forward strand.
TGAAAGGTAGAAATGATTTTTCTTTACTTACTGAATTTTGATATTTTTGCATAAGAAAACTATTAATAATTTGATTCTGATCAATGCAATAGTAATATATATAGAAAACATAGATATACTGCTTTAAAAATTATTCGAAAAAGTTTACTCTATAAACACAGCTTTTGAAAAATAGCTCTATATTTAAAATATGTTACAGCTTAATTTAGAACTACATAATTCGAAGAACTACGCTCTTAAGTAAACATGGGAAGGGCACCTAATGTACAACTGAGGTATACCAGGTAATAAATATTATAGCAAATAAAGAAACTACACCTCTTGTAGAATTAAGGTACCTTAAATCTGAATCATTTTAGAATATAAATTAAGACACAAATCTCAAAACGGGAGTATAGTGGGAAGTAAGACTTTTATCAAATATAGAAAGAATGATTGACTTAGATCATAAGTATGCAAATAAGAATCGGTACCTAGAAATACTATTTTCATAGTAATGTACTTTTTCAATACTGTATCCAAAGCAATAAACCCTTTTCGTAAATACAAGGACAGCGAGTGTAAATATAGTGTATTCAAAGAAATAAGATCATTAGCAAACATAAAAAGATTGTGCGTAGATATACGGCATCTAAAGATATAAATCAATTTCTTAAATATAGTATAGAAACACGGCTACGAAATAATATAGCCTTTAATAAATAACTGATGGAAAATTATTTTAGAAATTATATTGCCAATAAAACTTTAACGGTTAGTCATTGATAAGAAAAGGTCAGTACTCGCTGAAACCACAATTAAAGAGTTTAGTGTAAGCTGTAGTAAAACTGAGACAAAATTCTAACTACGAGGTACCTTAGCCATGTATTACTGAAATGGGTTCCAATTACGTGTTTCAAGGTGAATGACAGTGTGTCAAACTCAGCGAGTGATGGAGAAAACACCAGTACATTTAAGAACAGTAAAATACTTGAACTATCATTTGAAAATCATTTAGTTTAATTTCCTGGACTTCATCACACTTTTCCCAAATCAGCATGAAGATACTATCTAAGAATCTTTGTCCACTTCACTTACCCAAATAATCATCAATAGTATCAAGATCTCCATTACAAAAACTTCCATTAAATGGACGGGTTTTATTTAAACCTATATATACTGAATAAAATATTGCATCAAAATGCAGTCAGTAATGTGGAGTGGAAATTTCGGGAGAATATGTGTGTGGTGACACTTTTTTTCTTTTCCCTTTCAAATACCGTTTTGAAAATGGAAGTTCAGCAAATCTGCTAACGCATTAATCAATCGACGATAAAACGTGATTTATGATATCGATCGGATATCGATCCGTCTTATCTCCGCCTGTTTCCTGGTGACACAGCGGAACTCAGTTCGTCCACCAATAATAAAGTGCCGCCAAGATGTCGCAACTCAATCCATATATTTCATTAGAAATCAAGAGAGAAACGTCAGTTAAATGTTGGTCGGTGGGGTAAAGTCGGCAAGGCAGCAGTGACAATGGTGCTTGGATGATAATCACTATGGCAGCGTTTTATCTCAAGCGTTAAAACGTTGTGTATTACCACTGAAAAGCTGTTACGTGATATCAGGAAAGAATATTTCGCTTTTTGAATACGTATAAATATGAAAAATCGAACAGTTATACACACGTGCAATAATACATTAACAAATAAGAATAAAAATATGATATTTAAAATTAGGTTTAAACGAATATATATAAATGTGTGTGTGTTTATTTCTCTGTATGTAAGTGTGCCTGTGTGCATCTGTGTGTCTAAGTGTTTATATATATAAACCTTAAAAATCCTATATTCCCTGCATTGTTAATGAATATATATATATGTATTTTTGTCTGTATGAATGCGTGTGTATGCTGCATAAACTAGAGAATATATGTATATAACAGATGGTCTAAAGAATATATATATATATATATATATATATATATATATATAAATATATATATATATATATATATATATATATAAATGTATATATATACATATATATATATATATATAAATGTATATATATATATATATATGTGATGAACAGAATAATTAAATAACACATAAGAAAAAATCATTTTAATTTAACAGTTTTCACTTTAACACATTCTTTCATTAATTATCAAATACACACACACATTCACCCCATATATATATATATATATATGACGAGCCGTAGTGTGAAACCGCGGTAGGTTTTGGCTAGCTTGAGATTCTTTGTGTATCTTTGCTCTACTTTTGCATTTCGTTTGTATTTTGCATTTCGTTTGTACTTTGTATCGAGCACTTTTTCTTTCTTTTTTTTTGTGGTTGGTTCCGTTTGGGTTTTTTTTTCTTTACTGCGGAGTATCGTATGTCTTGTCTTTATTCCGCGGATTTCTTTTTTTCCCCCCTCTTATCTAACGCCTTAATGCGCCGGATTGTAACGGAAATGTGTACTTTTATAAAAATAACATACTTGATTAATAGAAAAGGTTACACATGTATCACACTATTTAAAATTTAAGTTAAATTTTTACCGAGGGATAAAAATTCTCTAAGTTGCGCAGTTTTAATTTACCGATGTTTTTCTGAAGATTATAGGCCGAAAATATTTTAATATTAATGAATGTGATACTTTGTACAATCTTTCATTATTAAGTAAGTTCATTTAATAGTATTAATAAATTTGGTGTGTTACTCGCAACTAGTTTGCAGCTGTCTCTCTCTCTCACATACTTTCTCTCTCTCTCTCTCTCTCTCTCTCTCTCTATATATATATATATATATATATATATATATATATATATACGTAAAAAAATCACAAGATCGCCAAAACCCATCTCCTGACGAGCCGTTGTGTGAAACCGCGGTAGGTTTTGGCGATCTTGTGATTTTTTTACGTGTCTTTGCTCTACATTGCTTACTATTTGTTATTTCGCTTTGGTTAGTTCTGTATCGAGCACTTTTTCTTTCTTTGTGGTTGGTTCCGTTTGGGGTTTTTTTCTTTACTGCGGGGTATTGTATGTATTGTCTGTATTCCGCAGTTTTCTTTTTTTTCTCCCCTCTTGTCCAACGCCTTACAGCGACGGATAGTAACGGAATTAGATTCTGTCTGTTATTTGTTGTCCTTAAAGTTTATTTTCGTATAGTTTTAGGATTTAGATACTTACAGAGTCGGTCTTGTTATTATATTATATTATATATATATATATATATATATATATATATATATATATATATATATATACATAAATGAAATGGATATTGATGTTAACACCAAGATATGATTGTCTGTTAATTACTTAAAATCATTCAGCATGCACTGACGAATGCGTTTAGGGAGAAAACATAATGATATCATTGTTGTCTAATTTAATGTCTGCTTGTGTATTTACATATACTTTATCTCTGCTATTTCGCATTTTCAAGCGTACCTATAGCATTATATAGCATTTTCTTGTTTATATATATATATGTATATATATATGCATGTATGTCTATATATATATATATATATATATATATATATATATATATTTGTGTGTGTGTGTGTGTGTGTGTTTGTGTGTGTGTGTGTGTGCACGCGTCCGTATATATGTGGCTGACTTTGAAGAATAATGACAAAACGGAAAATGATATGTAAGGTACTGATGCATATGATGCTGTTTATGTTGATGTAACTACACATGCGGAAGAAGTTACCAGGCAGCTTAAACTGAAAGAGTTTTAATATAATTTTAGATTTATAACCAACTTCTTTTCTTTTTGATCAGTTATGTTAACAAATATCTTACATAGTCGATGTGATAATAAGGATGATATATAAGAAGCTGGACGCAAATTAACTGCTGAAATGTTGACGAATAAAGGTATTTTTCTGCACTTTCTTCATGTAAAATATTCCTAATTCAATTTTCTACTTTCATAAGAGCCAGATCTGGTCGAAAATTGATTATTGATTATATTTGTGCAGGAGCTGCACAGACCTAACTTAATTTAAATATTCTGGGAAAAGCTGATTACAGTCAATAATTATTGTATTAAAATGTTGTTCCTATCATTCAAAGAGATATCTCCTTAAAACTTACCTATTCTCCAATTATACTCCCGATGGGTAGGATAAGTTTTCATGAACTTACTTAAGTTAGTTTATCCTTAGATGACTTACTTGAATCCGATATTGGAAACCGATACCCCGACATTATATCGGGTCTGATCAAAATCAATTTTTCAGCCCTTTTATTTTCATTTTAATTCTGGTTTTGATCTAATAGGTATAATTGTATTTCTTATTCTCAGCCATTTACTCAGTGGTCTTATTTAGCTTTCAAAATTCAATTTGCGCGGAAAAGGAATCGATACCAAAAATCAAAAATCAAAATTTGACTTACATCCATTCATTTTTTTCAGTATATGTTTTCACTTTGACTGGAAACAACTATAGCATTTTATGCTTTCGTGCCAACCTGCAAAGATTCTGAGCTCCAGGCTCATGGATTAGATTTGAAAGCTATCATTACACCCGACCAACGCCAGGCTATAGTGCTAATACATACATATATATATATATATATATATATATGTGTGTGTGTGTGTGTGTGTGTGTGTGTGTGTGTGTGTGTGTGTGTGTGTGTGTGCGGATTTCAATTCCAGATCGGAAAATGAGTTATTTGAAATCATCTTTATGAGAGATTGAATCCCCTCAGATTCTCTTAATCTAGAAACCTCAATGCTACTTTAAATGTAATACATATTGTGACCTACGAGATCACACTGGATGATAGGATTCTAAACATGACTATATGCACATCTTATTTTTTTATGTTCCCTGTGCATTCAAGACGTAGCCGATCATGGGTTCCAAATTGCCCCTATTCATTTTTGCTCTTAATTTTTTTCATCTTTGTATCTCTTTCAAAACTTGCATCGCCATCTACAGTGCATTCCTCGTTTTTCCGTCACCAACAAAATCTTCCTGTGTATCAAAATCTGTTTAGTCTTTGAGATGCGTCTTTGGACATGTCAATCTGCGTTCCGATTCCAGTGTCACACAATCCTTCCTCTGTCAGAAGGTTTTCCATGTATATACATTTCTGGTGATATATATATATATATATATATATATATATATATATATATATATGTATGTGTGTGTGTGTTTGTGCGTGTGTGTGTGTGGCATTTTCACATGCTCGGTAGTCACAATTACATTTATATTGGACACCTTGTGTGAAAATGATTATTTATGTGATTGCAGTTAACCTCTATTGCAGTATAATTTGACAGACACTTGATATATTACCTTTTTCATTAATTTGTCTATGCTATATCGATGTTTAAAACAGTCATTCATACCCAAGTATTGATGCTGTCAAACCAAATATATACATCCTCACAAATGTAACTTCTCTCATATGACCAATTTGCGAAAAACCAAATGTTATCTTTTTTAATCGTAACAACCCGAGCAAGACGGTAACGCCACTGATATGCAGGGGGCTACGTAAGTGTAAAAAGAATAAATAGAAGAGAGTGAAAAGAAAGAAGAACCGTTTAGAAAAGAGCAAGAGAAGAATGGGAATACAGGTGTGATGACAGAACTAAAATGAAGTGATTAAGAGATGTGTATTGACATTGCATTTAAATTCCTAGAGGTTATAGACGTCAGGAAAGCAAGAATAGGGAAGCGAGTTCAACAGGCAGGAAGTGCGAGAATAGAAGCTGCAGGAGTAGAATTGTCAACTGCATTTGGTTGATTCAACTCTGAATGGATGAGATCCTGTTGCCAGTCTGTTTGTACGAGTAAACACCTGTTTCAGAGGCACCAGTTACTTAAGTTCGTTGGAGCAGAAGCCATGGAAGTATTTATAGAACAGACAAAAGGGAAGCCACATACCGTCGGTTGGGAAGTAGCTGGAGTCGAGCCGCCTAGTCGGTACCTATCACATTACTGATTCTCATTTGGAGCCTGTCAAGAACACTGAGATGAACTGAGGAGACGCCTGACCATATATGGCAGCAGAACTCCATGAACGGACGAATGGTTTATTTGTATATATGCAGGATGGATTCAGGCGGGAAAAACATCCTGGCCCGACAAGGTGACCCAAACTTCCTAGCAGTGGATTTAGCTATTGACTCAATATAGTGGTTCAACTTCAGATGGGAAGAGAGCTTAAGGCCGAGGATGCGCAGTGTATTGCTCTCAGAGAGGCTCGTTTGGTTATGCTTTTAGAAGGCAGGAGAGGATGCCTGTTATGATTGACAGACTGCAGCTTGGTCTTAGAGGCATTGAAATTTACAAGCCACTTCTTACCCCAATTCACCACAGAATGTAGATCCCTCTCAGCATCAGCAACAAGATTATGTTTGTTCGCCACGCCGGTTTCTTACTGATGCGGGAGTAAATTGTGGTTTCTTCTGCGTAGGTACCAAGTTGGCACTTGATCTCGTCTGGGAGATCATTTATGAAAATAATGAAGAGCGTCGGGCCTGGGATAGAGCCTTGAGGGACACTAGTACAGTTAGTATAGTAGGATGTGGAGGCACACCCATTTAAGACGACCTTCATTATGCGGCTATTTAGAAAAGATTGGATCAGATCAAGCAAGCGTCCGGTAATACCGTAACTCCGTAGCTTGCATAGAATGTTAGTGTGCCAACCCCTATCAAAAGCCTTGGAGATGTCTAGAGCAACAGCATGAGCCTCGCCGTACTCCTCAAGGGCCTGAAACATGTACTCTGTAATGGTCGTTAGCATGTCGGCCATGGTCCTGACATAGCGGAAGCCATACTGCCTGTCAGATACGAGTTTTTTTATACAGTAAGCTGTTGAGCTATTTCAGTGTTAAAGATCGCCTCGAACACTTTCCCGAAAATTGTTAGAAGGTTGATAATGCAATAGTTGGATGGGTCCGAGTGTTCACCAGATTTCTTAAATACAGGAACGACAGAAGAGGACTTCCAGCATGCAGGAAAACAAGAAGCAGAAAGGCAGTAGTTATACAGTTAGAGAGTACAGAAGAGAGTTCAGTGGCACATTTCTTAAGGACAATTACCTGGATTCCATCACTACAACTCGCCTTATTACTCGAAATACAACTGCCGGGGTAATGTATACATCGTACAGTTTAGATGATTGGCAAAAATGATTATACTCGTTTGTAACCGTACACATGGAGCCATTGATATGAATCGACCTGGAGATTTCAGCATACGTAATCTCACTTCAACCAAAATAAATGTCAACATAAGAGCCGGATTTAAGCCTTAAGAAGTTTCTGGTTTGATAGAATTTCGGGGTCACTTCCTTGACTATTATAACCTCTTGTATCCACGAGATATATATAAAAACACTACCGCAAGTTCTAAATTATTAAATGTTTTCCACCAAATTAAAAAATCAAACAAAATCAGAGGTTAAAGGAGGATGAATTTTCATTCCAAATCGGTCAGTTAATTTCTATACCAGATATACGCTTAGGCGATCATGTGTCAAAAAAGACACGACTAACTTTGCAGAATGTTATGAAGGAGAAAAATGCATTCTACTGGAGACTAGCTACCAGCCATGGCTAGAGAACACAATCTGTCCTGTTAGTTAACCCATAACTGAAAAAAAGAGACGAATTATTGCCTTTTCCTTGGGTATTTGGGTGTAAGTGAATGCAAGGAACTCAACTGGAAATCGAACTCGGCTACGCGATTTCTCGTTCCGAACATATATATACTGCACCACAATGCTTATCATTTTTAAATATTTGTTTCAAATAATTTCAAATGAAACATATTTAATCTGAAACTAAACTCACACTCATACTCTTTATAAAAGTAAATGCATGAGCAAAAAGGTAAATAAACCTACGAGTTCAACAACTAAGTTACAATATATATATATATATATATATATATATATTAATGTAGTCAGTGCATTTGGATCTCGAAACCTTGTTCTGGTGTGGAGCTAATGCAACTCCATATGCAAATTCCAAGCCGTTTACCTAATGACGATATTTAAACTTTAGAATTTTTCTTCTTTAATTTGAGTTATTGATTTTTCCAAATAAATATGTTTTTTTAATTTATAATATTGCTTAAGAAAAATAATTACTTTTTTACTTATAAAAGCACTTATTTACATTTTCACATTCACTTTTGTTTTTCAACTATGTTTCATGAGTTGATTTTACTGAAAAATACTTATTAACAAAAATTGTTTTCCTTAAAGTTTAAAGTGAGTAACTTTGTCTTTCAAATATATGTGACACTTATGAATCATGTACAATTATTTAAATTATTAATTAATAAAACAATACCATTTTTCTTTAACAGCCTTTTATTTTTATCTATTTTCAATATTATTTTTGGGTTAATATACTCTGCGTCCATATGAAATTATAATTTTTTAATGTAGCCGTTGCACTTTAAGTCTGGCCTATCACACCGGTAACAGTTATCCGGGAACAGCTTAAAATATTTACTTCATGTTCAAATTGGTTGCATCAGTAAGATATGAAGTAAAAATCTAATGATTGCAGCGTTCAAATTCCGATAACGCTGTAGTTAAATAATGTATTACACTTTTATCAAATAGAATATTTGTATCACGGAAAAAAAATTGTTATAAATTAGTACTCATCAGACATTTTTCAATCACGACATTAGTCAGGATTTAAAAATCTTGATTTCTTATCGATTTTATGATTTTGTGAATTTAAACGTAGTACTAGATCGGCGGCGAGGTCTCAAAATTCTACATTTGAAATAACTAGATCTAATCGTATGTACAATGCTAATATGTTATTCTCCTGAACATGTCGCTTGTAGAAATATTTTCTGGTTTCTTACTTCCCAGTCAACTTTAATCTTTCAAAATTTAATCGCAATGTCAATCGTTAATTTCTGTCTTCTTATTTTTTTAAATCATTTCAACCAAGCAAGGCTAGACCTCCACTCATGCGCAGGCGGTGACAGTAGAAGAAAATAATTGGGTACAGGTGTTATTAAAGAAAGTTTAAAGGGGAACGGGATTCCAGAATATAGAATATGGCAACTGACTTTTCATTTAAGTGATTGGAAATTGTTGCCATCAGGAAAGTAGGTACACGGAAAGAGTTCCACAAGTTGTAAGTGCAAGAAAAGAAACTCTTGATCTAGAAGTCAAGTTGCATTTAACTATTTCAAAGGTAAAAGTGTGTGATTTATATGCCAATCTATTAAGCACGCTGAAATTCACTTGATTTAATACCATGTAAAAAAGCTCGTTAGGTGAGTTGCCACGAATATATTTTCAGAAAATGTGAGAAAATCTACACCACGTCGGTGAGAAAGTGACTGAAGTCGAAATGCCAAGTCACAACCAATTAAATTGTTCTTGGCCGAGTGGTTAGAACGTTCGCTTCCTGACATGAAACCTAGGTTCTCAATTACATCATAGTCGATTTGTCAGGAAGGTGAATTCTTACGATTTTCCGTCTGGAAGAGGTGATTCCCTTTTGGAAAGTTGCTGAAACACATGACAGGGGATGACCCAAGCCTTCCGAGTGATATTGGGGAGCAATCGATTAATGAACTAGCATGAAGTTACATATCGTCATGAGGGTTTGAGTGTCCTTCAGTTTGTTGTTCACGATGGATAACGCACCCTCACCCATAAATGTAACTAAGATTTACTCAGTATATTTACAGTAAAAACCATCAGTAGTCTCTATGGGAGTTGAAAAAAAAACAAGTGTGCTTGGTTAAGCATCTGCAATGAGAAATAGCTAGCAGGCTTTGTAGACAGACATCTTTAGGCCCGAGTAGACAGTCAGACATGCAATATACATATTTAATAAAGTTTTCTTTTTATCGTACACTAGGACACAAAGTAATCTCCTTCGTTTTAGTTGCTTTATATCCTTAACTGATATGAAAAGTTTCGAGTACATTAGAAATCTCCTTGTTCATAATCATGGCTTGACATTTACAGTTTTAATGAACATACATTTTATTTTAGAATATCAAGCTTGAACAGGTGTTTAAATAATATCTGATAAATTTTTTTAAAATTTTCTGAATAGTTCAAAATGCTTAGAATATTTCTGCAATATATTGATCTGTAAAATAATCTGCTGAATAATAATTGCTTATCTTAAATGATGAACAAATAAATATATATCTTTTATAAATGTATGCCAATATTTTGATATTCAATTAATATATATATATATATATACACAGAAAGTGTTTACAAAACCTTTTCCATATTCTTTTGAATTGAACCCACCTATTCAAGTAGTATTTCTGGATAAGATGCCTCAAAACCATTCCTTAAGAATCTCAACAACCGCATTATACTGTCCAAAGTCTGCTTAAAGACTTATAGAATCGAAGGAATCATACTACTTTTAGCGAGAACTAACATTAGCTATTGGGGGTATTGCATACAAAATCATGTTAGTTTCTGTTCATACTGATTTTCGTGAGAAACAAGGGTCATGCCACGCTTTCCCGTTTCTCCACACAGTGAATCAAGTCATCTGCTTACATCGTGGTGTTGGACAAACCCTTGATCAAGCAATATGCCTAAGAGGTCATACGTGTTAATTAGAAATCTGCTCCCTCCTACTTAGCCCATATCACTCAGAAATTGCTGGTCGATAAATTTCTTGTTAATGTCAACATACGCCAGGTTTCTGGATCCTACTATCCTGATTTAAAACAACGAGTTGCATCGTCGTGGGTGAACATCAAGCGTCCCCACAAAATCCAGAACTCGTTGAAGTTGATATCTGTGTTCATAATGTTTAAAATAAAGCGGAAATTTAATTTGGAGACACGTTATAACACACACACACACACACACACACACATATGTATGTATGTATATATATATATATATATATATATATATATATATATATATATAAGAGGGAAATTGTGAAGTTTAACGTGCTGTCATGGTTAGCAAGCTTTTCTCGCTAGAACAAGCGGAGTTTAAGACGAATTCCTTCATTAACTTACGCACAACAAATATCCATAAGAAAGGTAATAATCCTTCGTTTCCTCCTGCAGCTATATGTTAAATAGCATGACTGATTGTGTCCTATAGCCTTGGTTGGCAACCAGTCACAGGAAAAAATGGTAACCTACTGCGTTAAAATTTTCTACATGCTTAGACACCGATTGAACGTGACCTGAGTCGATGCTTTTATCATGTAACTGAATGAATGACATTTAAAATTAGAACAAGATTGATTTTAAAAATTTTGACATAGCGCTATCCTTAAAAAATTATTTGGTACTTCATTGTTATGTAATGGTTAACAATCTTTTCTTTCCTGTATAGTGAATCCAAGAATTGTAAGTGAATGGTTCAATATGCCCGATCAGAATTGACAAAATATATGTCAATGAATAGACACAGCGCACAAACAGTTATTTATCAGATGATCCTATATTGAATACAAGTATATAAAGAAAAAAACACAGAGCATATGAATGACCACTTTAGAATAGCATGTTCTGTAACATTTGATTAAACTGGGGTGAAATGGATGACGGCACGGAAATGGAAATCGTAGATCGGGGTTCCAATTACAGTCGGGTCACGTATGCGCACTCCGCATAGAAAATATATGAATTTGGCTATCCCTCTAACTAATTAGTTGGAACTGGTCAGTAAAATTGAATCCAACAATTGTTACCATTTACAAAATATTTTCTAACTTTGAATAAAATGCTAAATTTTGTTAACCTTTAAATCATTTCGTAATTTTTTTTCAAGATAACACAGGGTATGTACAGATTCCAGGCGCATTCAAAAAGTGTTCTGTTATTTTGAAGGAGTTGTTTGTAAAGATATTTTTTAATTTGGTTTTCTACGTTGTGATGTGTTTTATAAGAGACTAATTCTATTTTAGCGGATAACATCAAATTACACAAAATAATTTGCCGCTTGTTTCAGAATAAGTAAAAAATAAATAAATTAAACTACGTTGGCTAAAACAAGCATTTGTAATTTTAATTTTAAACCAATAGACCGGTAAGTTTGTTAGTTCTATTTCAGAAACTATGGTACAGGTGTAGAGGCTCATCCTTTGTTCCCTGTTCAGGATGTGGTTTCCGGCTTTCTCTTTTCCAATCTTTTCGCTTTTCTTTTTTTTCTTTTTCATTTTTTCTCAATTGGAGTAGATAAACTAAACTATCGCCCGGCTCACACTCCACCAACGTCTATTTTCCAGGTGTAGAGGCTCATCCCTTGTTCCCTGTTCAGTATGTGGTTTCCGGCTTTCTCTTTTCCAATCTTTTCACTTTTCTTTTTTTTTCTTTTTCGTTTTTTTCTCAATTGGAGTAGATAGACTAAACTATCGCCCGGTTCACACTCCACCCACGTCTATTGTACAGGTGTAGAGGCTCATCCCTTGTTTCCTGTTCAGGATGTGGTTTCCGGCTTTCTTTTTTCCAATCTTTTCTCTCTTACGTAGCCCCCTACACGTCATTGGCGTTACCGCCTTGCTCGGGGTGATATGATTAAAAGAAAAAATCACACATGGGTCTTTAAACTATCCACATCTTACATTAAATATTCATGAAATATCCTCCCACTCATTAATAAAGGTGATGACATTATAATTGTATGTGTTTTGCTACTGAAAATCACCTTTAAAATATTTCAAAAACTAGAAATATATTTATTTAATGTCACCATTCTAAAAAAATTGTACTGATTTTCGACATTGTCATCAGTTTAAATATATTTATTCAGGAATTTAATCAATTTAATATTGATTTTAAAGTGTTAATCTTTGTAAGTCAATACAAATTTATTTCTTAATATTAACCATCATAGTTTTCACAAAGAAAGAAAAAACATAATCTAATGTCATTTATAATTTTTAGGACAATGGCATATCTATCTATCTGTCTATCTATCTATAATTTTTTCATCGAAAGTCGCCCACTCATATTACAATCGAACACACAAACACTCAGAATAAACGACACTACTATTCAAAACAGCAAAAAATGCACCTCTAAAATTCAAAACAGAAAGAAAAACCTAACAAAACCAAAACAAAACTCCTCAAAAATACCTAAGAAATGGTTAAAAGATTCATAGGGCAAATGGGTGTTATGATCAGTGTTAAAGTACTTCAGTCTAACAAAACAAACAAAAAAAGAATATTAATACTAGAAATTCTTTTTTTAATTCTTGTCCATCATAAGAAATTGAGCAAGAAAACTAAACTTGATGTTTGAAAGAATCATAAAGTTGTCCTTAAAAAACTTCGATAACAGGAACTTGCTCTGTTAAAAAGACAAATTCTTTGCAGAAAAATTATCAGCGCACTGTCTCCACCCCGATATCGAGATATTTACTGTAAAATCATCTGATTGCTAAAGTAACTTTTGTCAGAAAACTCATGAAAATTATAATCTTGGCGCTAAATATTATCATAACTCAACACTATATATATATATATATATATATATATATATATATATATGTATATTTAAGAAGAAGTAGGAGGATTTAAACAATTATTAAGTAAATCATCGAGCTTTATATATATATATATATATATATATATATATATATATATATATATATATATGTATGTATTCGTGGGAAAGACAGGGAAAGAGAACAAAGAAAATGACCTTGAAGTGGGAAGGTATTCCTACTGTGTGGAGGGGGGAGGTAAGTGGATGCCATTATTTATCCAAAGTGTTACACGTGGTATTAATTTTAGTTTTTGTTTCTGTTCAACTTTTTTAGTTTATATGATTTTAGTTATCTTCTACAGGTGTTTTGGATTTTTTAGTCCTGAAGGTTTGGCCATCTATGGCTGTCAATGAAGACATCTGTATCTACTCAATTTACAATTCACAAAAAAATCAAAGTAGACAGTAAATTTAAAACGGACGGAAACTTTAATTATTAGACCTATTCCGAAAAATAACATCTTACCTCTTTCTCTCGACCGAACCCTGCCGAAATAAAGATAATGGATATGAATAATCTACTAATAATGGAGAAATAATTAGATTTCTTAGAGTAAGAATTACAACTCATTATTAATTTAGGGCACGAGTAATTCTTTCATCTTATTTCTGTTCCTTTTTATCGAATCGCCTACAGATATAATTCTACTGTCGTTACTAATATGTCATGTCTAAGATAAGGTTATGGCTTCATTGTGTAAATCTGATATTACATATAGATTCATAGAAGAAGTATCGGGCTTGGTTAATAAGAAAAGAGAATCATCTTGATTTTCTTTTTAATAATTTTATCCCAAACAAGACAATAAAATCACTAAAACACAAGGAATCACTCTATTTTAGGATATGAGAAAAATACACTATTAACAAAAGAGAACAAAAAAAAAGAATTAGAATGATAGAAGATAGCGTTTGAAAATGCATTATATTTTTCAAGATCAAAGTTAACTGGGAAATAGGAAGCTGAATGTGTTTTACAAATGAAAGTGTGATAAACGAAACTGTTAAGACTGAATTGACGATTACATCTTTCAATAGTAAAATGATGAAAACTTGTAACAATTATAGTTCAGCGTTAAAGTTCCTACAGTCTTAGTATAATAGATTTTATAAAATTTTAATACCATATAGATTTCTTCTTCTTCTTCATGTGCCATGTTCCTTAATGAGTTCAGCGATCATTGTCTTTTTATTTCCCATCTAGTTTCGCTCTTAATATTTTCCTCATGGTATCTCCCGCACACTCCGCTCCGCAAACCATTTGCTCAAGCCCATCAAATATATCTCACTCTGCTTTCTTCTGTCTCTCGATTTCTCTATGTTTGTATTAGTTTTCCAAACCACCCTTCCCTACTTGTTATGGCAGGAACCTCAGCTATTTCCTTCTGGATTTAAGTATGAGCTTTTTCGTTTGCATTCTCTGCCAAACCTTATTTTTGATCACCCGAATCGTTTCGTAAAAACAACAATTCTCCTGCATCAAATTTCTCCTTCATTTTTGAAGAGATCCTCTAGCATTAGCTGCCATACAAACTGTAAGATATCATGTAGCTGTCCAGTACACTTCTCTTGTTTTCAATGTATTTTTCCTATCTCTCAGTATTCTGGTTAGCTTTTAATATGCGTCCTTGTCCAAAACAATGCGTCTTGGAATCACATTGTTGCAATTTGCATTCTTAGTCCGAATATTTTCCTGGTATAAATTTATTTACTACTTTACTGTAGTTGGCATTTTGGAGTCTCCTTTCTATTGCTGACTATACATATAGTTTTGTTGAAGTTTATGCTTAGTCCTTTCATCTCGTTTTCTCTACTTACCTTCTGTATAAGATCCTGCATGTTCCTTTCCGTGTTTACGAACAACACTGTGTCATTCTTGTATTTTAGATTGTTGAGTTTGTGGCTGCCAATCAGGAATCCTGACAAGGACTTCATTTCTCTCAAAGTTTTTCGCTGTACTGTTTAAATACATCCGTTGAAAGTACATATCCTTGTCCTACGGCTATTTATATTTCTATACCTTCTGAATTAATTTCCAGTCGGTTTGCTGCGAGTATAGATTCTCGATCATCCTAATATTTTTTTCCCGAAAATGACAAGATTGCTGAGCATTTTCTACTAGTCTTTGCTGCGTACTTTTCAAAATACCTTTGCATAGTCTATAAGGCACAGATGTAGGCCGATCTGAATTTGTAATTTTTGATAGATTTTGAGAATGATTAACGCGTTGCTTGTTTCGCTATCTTTAACAAACCCGCACTGCTTTCATCTTATTTCTGGTTCGATTCTTCTGCGCGCTGTTTTCAAAAAATTCCGCACGATGAGTTTTGCTATGTGTCTCATTAATTACATTTTTTAGCACATTCATTTGAGTCTGGTTTCTCAGATAGTGTTATGAAAATTGATCTGCTGTGATATATTGACACTCTCGTAGATTTCATTTATTACTTCGCAGATCTTGTCTATGCCAAAGCTATCTAAGATTGACAGCATATCTATGACAATACCGTCTAAACCTGGTTCTTTTACAAAAGAAAAGTTAACTATCTAATGTGAAAAAGTATTTCACTATAAAAAAAATAAAATCGAATCAGTCAGAGAGATTGAAGCGAGATCAGTCACCGCCAATGTTTTACAACAGAAATTTCAATCTAGTAAACCGGACATAACGTCCCAACCCATATTCCTTCCCTTTCTCCTTTTCATGTGCTTGTTTCTTTTACCTCTTCTTTATCTTCACCATTCTTGTAGTCAACAAAGACGGCGACAACAACAACAACAACAACAGCAAGATACCTTAACTGACTCGTAAAAAATAACGTCAAGATAAGTATCATTTCCCTTTATTACTTTATCTTCTTTTCACATTCTCACCGGCGGCAAAAAAAAAAACAAAAAAAAAACGGAACACAGATTTCATTTTTCTACCGTTAATCTTTGCAGACACGCAACTAGAACTGCTACCTACAACTAAAAGGTTTATATCTTTATTACTATTTCTCTTGGAATATTTAACGCCTACACGTTTTGAGGTTATTCTGTTCCATTAATAAAATTCTATTTTAACATACGAACGACATACTATTATTCTTTCAACCTTCAACCTTCTGATGATTGCGGATAAACCTTTCAGTTGTGAGGATCGTTGGGCATGTTTGTGAATTTAACCTGTACCAGGCACAGATGACCGTCCCTACTTCAAGAGCTGCAAAAACACTAACAATATTTTAAATGTATAAACGTTATAGTTACTCATTTTTCTCAGCTTTACATATACATTCTATCTGGCAATATTTACACAGAAAACGTTCTGCAAGAAAAAAAAAAAGAAAACTCTCGAAAGCAAGTATTAGTACAAGCTCAAGTGTACAAGAAATATGTTCATTTTGAGAAATTACACGATCTCAGAAAGTAAAATGAAAATATAAATTGGAATTTAACCCTAAAAGTTTGGAGATATTAAAGTCATTACGAATTCGTTTTGGAGAAGACTAACGTATAATCTATCAATGGAAAAAAATTGAAAGCAATATAAAATTCAAATTTACTAAGTATAACTTTAAGTAAATGATGAGAAACAGTAAAGTGTACTTGTAATTCATTCAACATTCGAATATAGTTTTCTGGAAAATAGCCTTTGCGAGAGATAAAACATTTCAGGATGAAACAATCCATCTTTACAGTTCTCTTTCTTCTATTATAGTGATTGAAAGTCTTACTGAGCAGTCTTTCAAAGAAAAAGCAATTATGCTGATTATCGCCTCATCTGATCTCTGAAAGACCAATTCAGTTACCTAATAAACGTAAGGAATGAAATGCAGATCAACTAAAAATTCAACGTGATATTGGTTGTTATAGTCCCAAGATTTCAGTTGTTTCTCATTCCAACTATTTCAAGCTATTTTAAGTGATGAAAGCATCTTATGAATTTTTATCTGAAAATTTCATAGTTTAAAATGTAAGAGTTCATATTGGAGATTTTCTACACGGGTAGGTTGCAAATTGTTTGAATTGTAGTTCTATATGTGCGTCGATGACATCCGAAAGAAACATTGAAAAAGTATGTAAATGAAATTTATCTCAGCGAACAACGAAGAATTTGGTGAGTAGAAACCAGAATATATGTACGGTAAAGTAGAATTCCACAAACTTTCTTTTCTTTTCCGACATAACTTATCCCTAATACCTCTACCTGTATAACAGCTATAAAACCCCATAATAACCTAATATCTCTTTACGAAAGCAATAATAACAGCTGCTCATCTACAAGTAATATCCAACATAACTTAAAAGCAAAACATTCCTTAACTAATGCTATATTTTCGCTGGGTGTTATTTTTATTTTTACCAAAGTCCAAGTTAAAGAAACAAGCAACATAATTAGCAACTACATATAGAAACATCGATCCGTACCACCTCAAAAAACTGACCAGCTACTTTTTAGAAAATACTAATTTTTTATCGAAAAATCGAGTTTCTATGATCATAATGGCAAGATCAATATCGGAACTAATGATATCAGCATTTTAAAAAAACACATTTACATCTTTCATTTGTAAACGTTTACATGTCTTATATCAAAAAAATGTTTAAAACAACTGATAAGCCAGAAATAATCAAAAGATAAAATTATAAAACTTAAATCAACATTTAAAAAAACAACGCCAAAATTTGCACATGAACTCCTGGCTATTAACAAAGTCCCATTATTCGACCTGGTGATAGAACTATAATTTAACCAATTTACAACTAACTATTATAGAAAACCCACCAGTACAAACTCCCTAATTTCTGATAGCCAATGCAAAGAAAGACATATAATAGCAATGATAACACATTTCTTAAACAGAGCCCACCAAATATCCTTTTGCGGGAAATATTTCTAAGTAAACTGAAATTCATGAACAAAATTATTCAACCATAATTTTACCAATTACATAATTGATAAACAAATATCAATATTCTTACAAAAAATACAACAGTAATAAAATGAAACACAAACAAGCATCAACATATTTTGCTTCAAAAAGATGCACAACTATTACAAGCAGGATGAATTGGCTGTACGAAAATTATGAAGCAATATTTCTTCTGTAATCCTTGAAGAACATGTAAGGAAGAACATATAAAGTTTATAATACACTACAGAAAACAAAATAATTCAACCCGTGTCGTTACTAACAAAATAACTCCATCAAATCGAAACTAACGATGACAAATGTAGTATATCAATATATATATATATATATATATATATATATATATATATATATCTGTGTGTGTGTGTGTGTGTGTGTGTGTAAATATTCTCAGAAAGAATGTATCAGTAGAAGAGACAAAATAAGTAAAAAAGAGATAAGAAGAAAAAGTCATCTTCGTCGACGCATTTTGTCATCATAGTAACTTTATCAAATCCATGAGTGATTTATTATGCTGTACGTGTGTAGAGATATTGAAGAGTCAATGCCATTGTTTTATTAAGTTTGTAAATTTGTATACTTTCATGAATGCTCATCAAGTCCTTGAAATTTAATCATTGCATGACGAGGGCACAATAAGATCTAATTCAATGTCTGGCAAAATGTAAAGTGAGAGTTGGTAAAATTCAATTACATACATTATGAATATTGTTTGGATCGTGATTACGATTGTTTTCTTTGAGATAAACGTTTGTGATATACGCATAAACTAATTACTTTCCCTATTGTTATGCATATATATATATATATATATATATATATATATATATATATATATATATATATATATATATATAATTGCATTAGTATAAAATAAAAATGCCTAGTTAAGTAAATTCATTTGAGTTTTGCTGTAGAAAAAAAGATCATATTGAGCATGGTGTACCAATATAGTTGTCTGAGCGTCTTTGTATTTGTGTGTCTGTATGTGTGCGAAAGAGAGAGAGAGAGAGAGAGAGAGAGAGAGAGAGAGAGAGAGAGAGAGACTGAGTGATTGAATCTTAGTTTGGATGTTTGCGTGGGTGTGTCTATGTTTCTGTGAGTGTTAGAATGGTTGATTTTTCAGACGTATGAATGATCTTATATAGAGAGTGACTGTATACAGATATACGAAAAAAATTAAATTTATGTGTAGGTTAAATTTTTCATTGTATTTTTCTAATTTCGAATCATTTTTTCAATATTAATATTTTTCTTCTAATTTGTTCTTCTGATTTCGACCAACAACGAAATCTGTGTCATAGACAAGTTTTTGTTAATATTAACTTAGCATTTTTAAATGCTTCATTACAACTTTATATAGAATAGTGGATATTGCAAGTGAGGTGATATTTGAAACAGTTCTCACACAGTTTCTCTAACGAATATATCAAATATAATAAAGTCCTTAAATATTTCATGCATATTTCATGCATATTTTAAAAAACACACCAACTGCGGTAGAAAGGGAGAATACGAGTAACCTTTTTGAGTATTATTTACATTTTCTATTTTTATAATCTTATCGCTCCAAGCAAGGCATTTTACTGCCACTGTTGTGCAGTGTGTTACATAGGAGGAATGTTGAGGAGTGAGAGGTTGGAGGGGTGTTAGGAAGAGAGTAAGAGAGGGAAGAAAATACTGATGAGAGTGGGGTGGATGTAGAAAATTGTGGGGGAGAGGACATAAGTTAGTGATTTTATATATATTGGGTTATTACATATATTCGTTGTTATTATCTACTAATATATATATTATGGCTAAAATTGAATTTTATTCATAATATTATTATAGATGTCTATATGAAATGCGGAAGTGTTTATGAAAAGTTTATGAAAGATTGTGTTTCTCATGTAATCTAAACTTATCTATAAATGAAACTTTGTGTGTGTATGTGTATGTGTGTGTGTGTGTGTGTGTGTGTGTGTGTTCGTTACGTATAGACTCCTAAATGGCTGAAAATTTACACAGTTGTACTATAAGCGTCTGCGAGTGTTCTTAGCTAGGTTTGGTGTCGAGTTACCCCCGATAAATATCGAAAATCGATAATCGAAAAAATCGGGTTATAAAAGGAGTGGTCCGATTTTAATAAAATTTGATACATAGACAGACATCAGAAACGATATTCGGAAGTTTCAAGGTTGCAGTTCTTACAAAAGTGCAGAAAATCGATAATATATATATATATATATATATATATATATATATATATATTGTAGTCTTTGGCGCCGAACTTACAGGATGCAATGCGTTGCTTCATTCTGGCAGCAAACAACATCACAGCTTCGTTAAGTTCTTTTTATACATATTACAAGCTGAGGCGAAATGGTGCCTGTTTTGGTCCGACGCGTAGCTACGATAGACCCGGAAGAAATGATTCCGGTGGGCAATGGTCGCCGAGCAAGCGGGCGAGAACCATGGAGACGAATGAGATGTAAGCTGAAATTTCGTGGCAGGGATGAAAGCATCGATGCCAGCCTTAACCCAGGAGGAGACCTCGGATGCAATGTCTTTGACGGGAAGACTATAGACGTTGTTCCAAAGGACTTCACAGAGGAAGACTCGGAACGAATCCCAGTCTGTCTTTGGTAGCAGTAGGATATTCTACTGGTCTGGGTTTCTTGGGTAGGGTGGGAGTGGAATAAAATATTGCCGGAAACTACAGTGTTGTCAGAGTTTCCGAGAGGGCAGAGTTGTCTGGTAGTGTAATATTTTGGCATGGAAGTGAAGCAGAGGTCTAGAAGTGAGTTCTTTCCGTTAGGGTTACTGGAGAGTCGCGTGGGGAAGTTCACCACTTGCGTAAGCGATTGGGTGAATGAAAGATTCAGGGTGTGGACACCAGCAATATGGGTGACAGTGTCCTCCAGCCACTTGGTGTGGTGGGCGTTAAATTCACTAAACACAAATATATGGGCAAATGGATAAGAAGAAATGGCCTTGTCGACATTGTCAGAGATGCTGTCAAGTACCGAGCAGTCAGATGAAGAGGGGGAGAGGTAGAGATAGAAAAGATAGCTAACCGAGCTTAGAAGTGAGAGACGGAGGCACATGAAAGAGTGATCCAGGGATTCAAGAGATGTCACCCTAGCTAGGGGAAGGTGTTTCCTGACATAAACACCAACCCCATGCATATGGACATTGGAGTCCTTCATGAAGAGGGAAAGGTAAACAGGAACATAAAATTCAGAAGAGTGGATAGAAGGGTCAAGGTTAGTTTCACATAGGCCTAAGATATCATGTGAGTTAGAATGAGGGAATGTTTCTACGCTGTAAAATTTAATGCGGATACCTCGTATGTTTGTTAAAGAGACGCAGACAGGTTTGGGCGTTTTCTGACTATCTGGTTTAGTTTTGCAATTATGTTTGCTTGTTTTCATAGTGATATAAAGACAGACGTCTAGAGTAGAATCAGTCGGTCACTTGTTTGCAGCATATGAAGTATGGAGACTGGCGCAGCCATAATGTGGCCTCGGAGTTTCATGCAGGGCGCCCGTCCATGCGCGATACGCCACTATAAGAACCCCGATATGGCACTATAAGAACAGCCTCGCAACACGCTACGAAAGATTCGGGCTCCTAATTACCAATCGGAAGCAGCAACCAGGAAACTGCCAACCAGGTACCTTCAGAATGAAGAGACGTTGCCATCATACTCAGTAACTGCAAAGAGCTTCCAGCTGAACTAACACTATGACCGAAGAAGTGAGATGAACCGGGAACCCCTTCCTAAACAAGAAACAAGACGATGACCTCCACTCCTGTTCAAAAGCAGTGGGTGGAATGTGAGACCGGGTGATAGTAGTTACTATTTACTCCAATTAAAAAAAAATTAAAAAAGTAACTTAAAAAAATTACTAAGTTTTAATTTAGTATAAGTCGAAACGAATATTGGAAGCCAAAATATTTTACACAGTCTAGTCCAAGTGCACCACAAGAGTGACTAGCAAAGTACGTAAGTTAGTAGCAAACAAAAAAGAAAAAATAAATAAATAAAAGACCAAAAAATAAAGTAAAAGAAAAGAAAATAAGAGAAAAACGGACCAATTCAAGTGCAGAGAACGAACTGAAAAAATTTGAGAAAATTTCGCAAGAAAATTCTATCAAAATGCAATTTAAACTCTATTTTTTCAGATATTTTAGGCAAGGTAACTGCCTGTTAAAGTAAGCCAGAACGGGGTGAAAGTGAGAGAGAGAGAGAGAGACAGAGAGAGACAGAGAGAGACAGAGACAGAGACAGAGACAGAGACTGAGAGAGGAAAAGAGAACTACGAAGCATGTGTCCAGTAGTCAGTTTGAGGAAGGTGAGGGAAATGGCCGATAGCCAAAGAATAACTACCCTAAAATTCTTTTATGGGAAGGCATCGATAACAAAAATGACAAATAAAACCTCAAACTATATATATCGAAACGAACCTTGTAAGACAAAATAATTTACACAATCTTGTCTAAGTGACTGCACTACAAGAGTGACTAGCAAAGTACTTAAATTAGTAGCAAACAAAAAAGAAAAAATAAATAAAAATAAAAACGAAATATGCTAACATAATCTTGATTATCAAGAATGAAGACACCCAAGGCTTTACCAGGTGTCCTAATAACCAACGACTTATGCCGAAGTGAATTGATAACATTATATTGCTTTCTGATTCACTTTGACTCACTGAAGGATACAGGGGTACTTGCGTAAGAAAGTGCAATCTCATTAACTTTAGCTTTAAGATCACTAACTTTGCTGGCTGAATCAGGGTGAAGTCTGGCAAACTGAGCAAACACAACTTCAAACTATGAATGAATCTACTCTTGTTTAGTGCGTGAGCGACACAAAAATCCAATCAATGCGAGAGGATCGATAACTCTGCCACAGGCAACTGGGATGTAGACAGTCAGAGCGTTGTTATCAACACTAAGATCAGCAGTAATATCAATCTCTATCTCTCTCTCTCTCTCTCTATATATATATATGTATATATGTACGAAGAAGTGATGATTCATGGCATCTTGATTGTAGTAAAGTAGCAGTATATACGAGAGTTCGAGTGATGAATAAATTAAGGCTTGTATAAAACATAAAATAAAAGAGGGACATGTAACAGTAAAAACTGTAAGATAAAGCAAGTAGCCTCTGTTGTCACAACTGTTCTTCTAATTTGTGAGTTCCAGCATCACAGCCATATTGCATGATCGTTATTAAATAATAGTTCTACATATTTTTAACTTTTTGTAATGAAATTCTTTACTCTCTTACGAAATGTCAAATGTAGAATGTACCTTTTGCTATTTCGATTCATCTTCGGATTTATTTTTCACAGGTTGTTACATTTGTTAAGACACAACTAAAATTATAAATATATGTATTGCTCAAATTTGATACCTCCAAATCATAGCTCGCATCATTGGCTGTCTTCCCTGCTTACATTCTTTGATTCTGATGTTTAAACAATTCTTCTCGATTTATTTTGCGATGACGTCTCGAAGATGTAATTTTCTTAGTGCGCCTCATATGTCATCTTATCCCTAGTATCTATTTATTTTACGTTATTATTATTGACATCCCAGCTGTGATTTTGTTTAATGTTCTTCTATATTTTATTTAATATTGATTTATAATTTAAGATATATTTGTTCTATTATTATTGTCTTGTATTTTATTTTATTTCAACTACATTCCAACACTTATAATTCCGGCAATAACTTCTGATGCAGTCAGATGTTTACTGCTATTTACATTTTTCTTCTCTGATTTCATTAGATTAATTTCTTTTTTTTACGTTCCTCAATTAGTCGTTATTTCTCAGAGTTTCATACTATTTGATTATTCTATCCATTCCTGTTTTCCTCATTTAAGTTCATGCTTTCTTAATTCATTTCGAACGTTTTAATATATTCACCAGTATTACAGTCTTCGTTGCTCCTGGTATAATTACAGTTGTTATTTGTTATTTCGTATTATCAAATGTTATATTTTAAAATATACATCTCCTTCCTCTTCTCTTCCTTTTTAATTTGAAACCTTCTTTCTAGTCGTCAGCATTCTCACGTATTAATTCATCTTTGTGACTCTTTCATTCACCATTTTTTAAAATTACATTTTGCTTCCATTTCTTCTAAATATTTCATTTTATCTTTTATTTCATCTACGCAGCTTTTTGCCCATTGAATTAAATTGTCATTTTATATTTTTTAGCCTTTCTTTGTGAATGAACCTATTATCTTTCTAACACTGGATAAAACTTTCATTGCTTTTCTTTTAAATGCATTATGCATTGTTTCAAAACAATTGTACAAAGTTCATCTTCGCCTACAGACGTAAACACAATTTCGAACAAATGTGAGCCCTTATCAAACTACTTAAAATAAAAGAATCTACCCATAAGTTTTTAAAGAGAAACATATTTTCAAGTGTCTACAAGTAAAACCTCTCTAAAAGCCTAGCAACCGGACAAAATTTGATAAGCGCTTCGTAAATGGAAAAAGCAAATTTGATTATTTTTCCGGCAGTTAACATTCGAAGAAAAACAAAACAACTTTGTCAATTAAATCAACTCAAAAGTAAAAGAAATCGTTTACCATCGCCTTTTAACGGGCTTATTACGAAAGCGTGAACCTAAAAATAAATGACATCAATTGAAAGGTTGTGGCGATTGTTTTTTTTTTTTGTCTTTAGAATATTTGTTTTGTTTCAGGAATCAAGTGTTTTTGAAGTAGTGAAAGCAAAATGTGGACATAGAAACAAGTAAAATATTAATTACTTCCTCTTTTGTTTACATTGATTACATTCTTTATCTTATGTTATTTTTTCACAAGCTTTTGAAAGATGAATCCCGGCTTTCTTCAGTTGTTTCTTGATAAAGTTCAAGGAATTTCAGTCTGAAAAACTTTCTTTAATCTATGTGAGTATATAATTCTTATTCCGTTGTCCATAACTAGGTTGAAATTACATTCTTCTTCTTCTTCTTCTTCTTCTTCTTCTTCTTTTAGCATGTCTCTTCAGGATGTAGGCGATCATGGACTTTCGATTTCCTCTGTCTGCTCCCTCTTGTTATCTCTCCCAAACTCCGCACAGCCATTCATTTGCTCAACCCTGTAAAATATACGTTATGGCTCGCGCTGATTTTCCTTGTTTATTTTCCCTCTATCCGCTATATAATTATAAGTATATCCAGAACCTCTTTGTTCATTACGTATCCAAGGAATCTCAGCTGTCTCTTCCCAATATAAATTTTCTTCTCCTTTGCCTCATCTTCAACACATCATTGTTGCTCTCGCGCTGGTTTATTTTATCCCCAGTATTTTTCAGGAGAGTCATATTTCTGCTGCCTGGAGCCTCATCCATCCTAGAAGAGATCATCGAACATTTGCTGTCATAGAGAAAGGAAAATATCACCTAGAAATCCAGGACTCTCTTCTTTATTTCCAATGAGATTTTCTTTTTCTCGGTACTTTGATTAGCTTTTGAAATGCGTCATTGTTATAGGTTTTGTTCGTGAAATTGCTGAAATGCCTTAATTATAGGCATGTTACTCTCATAATAAACATGAGCAGCAATAACTGAGCACTATTCGATAAAAGCAATACATCATACCTCACGATATAGATAGCTGAACGGAAACAATGTGAATATTGCAGTAGACAGACTGTATATAATTTATATAATAACTTTCCAATGCATCACTTTTTAATTGAGTAGTTTTGCAAAACTAGAAGGCAAGAGATATCCTCTTGTCCCATCTATTCAACTTTTACGTCAAATCTACCATAAGTGATCTTGACTTCCTCCCATTGTTTGTTATCAGTATGCACATCATAGTAATATAAATTACACAGATAAGATTTTCTTGGGGGTATTTACACTAATACAACTACAGAAGCTTCTAGAGATGATTGGAAAAGAAAGCTTTAAATATGTACCGATCATCAAACTTAAGCAAATAGAAGGCATGTTTGTTAAAAATACAAAAAAGATGCGAGCTCTGAATTGAATCATACAAGTTCAGACGTTTAAATAACTGTGATGTTTTTAGTATATGACAGGAAATTCGACACCAATCAGTTCATTCGACACCAATCAATATGGTCATTGCGATAGCGTAATATGCTTTATACAAGAAAAAAGTAAAATAGAGAGAAATATGAACATTTCGGTGGAAACAAAAGAAAGAATGATTTTTTATATTATTCCTACTATATGGCTCAGATTTCTTCACATTTGTTGTCACAGATAAAGCAGAATGAAAGATATTTTTGTATAGAAGGATGTTAAGCATTTAATGGAGGTATTAAGATTATGTGAAACCGAAGCACAAAGGATACTCTTACGGCAAAGCTTAAAGAGAAAGTTTAATTCATGCAATATGTAATGAGGACATTTTGAAAATTCGGAAATAACAGGATCTATAAAAAAATTAATCACAAAAAACAAGCGAGTATAATTCCTAACAGGCTGTCAGTACAAGGTATTATAATGGTAGTAAAAATACAAATATTACTGCAAAGGCGATAAAGATATTGGCAGTATTGATAGCTCATACTGTAAAGTGACAATGAAAACAGAAATAATTCAGTCACAGGTATGATGCTCCGATAAAAGATTTTCAACTTAATTATTCTGATATAATATATTGTCGGCATAATAAATGGTGAATCGAAAATATTTTAATATACATATGCTATTTTGATACCTGTATTTACTGACATTATTTTTGTAAACAATGTTGCAATATGCAAGTCAAATGAGGACAAAAGTGTTCCTAATTTATATGGGTTTATGAGAGCTAATCACAGTAGCTAGCCCCGAAAATCAAACTGGTGTATCAAAAAGTAATTGTTTATAGAAATATAGTAGCGAAATAGCTCACGAAATGTTTTCATTTAAAAGCGCTGAAAGGTTCTCCTTTCTTATCTCTGTTTACAAGCCACTCATTTATCTAAATAAATAATAAGTAATTTTTGGCTGTCTGATCTTTTGCCTAAAATCCCTCAAAATCGAAACAGAAATATTGCACAATGTTTTGCATCAAGATGAACCCGGAATTGAATCTATGTCCTTCGTCCGATGCTTGAAGCCGTGCAGTGTTACTTGTGTCTGGATGAGGAGGGAGTATATGAAACATTCAATTTAAATATAACTGAAATATTTTAGTGTTTTGTGAAGTTTTTAATTTACATTGAGTTTAAAGTATCACAAAATCATTGTGAATTTAAAAACAAATAATTCTTTTCTGAAATTAAACTTCTAGCACGAATCATAATGAAAACGAGGTTCTGATGTTCCATGGAGTAAATTGATGAATTCATAGTTATTTTTTACAAAATTACCGTTCGTGTTTTCTAAGCTAAACCAGAGATTCCATTACTTTTAAACCAGAATCGCAATTAGCCTTCTGTAGTACCTAGTTAAAACTTTCGCAGGGAAAGCGGCTTTGGAACAAATTTCTGGTAAATTAAATAATCTTGTTTGTAGAAAAAACAAAGCTTTTGTCTAAGAAATTGCTTTAAAATATAAGTTTTGTTTAACATTCACACAGTAACAACTCAAAAACCATACCTAGCAGAAATAAGAACATGCAATATATTCGATATATGGCTAATAACAAGTTTAGCAAATTAACTATGTTTTATTTCAATGTAATGGTCAAGTATTTAAACAAAATGTTGCAATCTCTCTTCATGTACTACGCATCTTCAATCTAGAACAATCTCGAGCAAATAATAATATATATTTTCTTACTGTTATTATTACAAATTAGTTAGTATTAGTGTTGATTTCTTCCCCAGCTGCAGTGTCTATTGTTCGTTAGCAACATCCTTCACTTGACACCTACTATATTTCTCAGTAGAGCGTGTCGGAGTTCTATCACAACTAACTGTCCAAGCAAGTATAGCATTGGTTTGACCAATCTGCTGGTCTGACCCGTGTCAATTATTTTCTGATCTGGAAATGACATGAAGCAATTAACTGTTGATGTTTATGCAACTATTAAGATTAAGTATCAACATCTAACTTCAGTGACCTAGCTATCGCTAAAGAGATTTCTTCATCTTATCTGTGTCGAATCCATTCAGGACGTTGGCGATCACCTCTTATGTAACTCTTAGAAGTGTTTCTTTTTAATATGTCCAAAACACTGTTCTGTCATTGAATTACACAAACCCATTACGTACTTTACTATATGTTTAACTCTGCTGGCTTAATCTCAATATTTCTTATGAGTTTCAGATTTCAAAATTGTTCTGTCCTTATCTGTTCTAGAAATATCCATTGTCTCTTCCTAATATAAATTATAAGTATACATTTTGTTTCCAATTTTTCAAAAACTTTGTTGTTACTTAAATATCTAGTCCGTTGTATTCTAAGCATATTTCAATAGAAGCACATTTCTGTAACATCAAATCTTCTTTTAATACTTTGTCTTGTTTTTGGACGAATCTATCACAATCATAAAGCGTTTTCAGATTCCGCTGCTGCACTTTTTTCATCTATGAAAGCACTTTTCAAATATTTATATTGTTTACTTGTTTGATTGTGATACATTCAGTTTTTACTTAGCATGTTAGGCTGTTTGCTTTGTGAAGAAATCTTAAATATGCCTTCATAGTTTAACGTACGAGTCTAAAAAAAGTAGGAGATTTTTTGCCGAATGATTATATAGTGTTGATATTTCAGGTGATTAGATATACATAATTGACGTTGAATTCTGTTTCGACAATAACCGGTTATCTAGAATATAGCGTGTTTTCTCTAAACTTAAAATGAAGGTGACTAAAAAATACATACTTCAATCTATAGTTCAAAGAAATATCACCAATGTTCTGCAAAGGTTTATCCATGCAAGAATCAGATTAGACAAATAATGGAGTATCGCCTCCATGTATGACCTGAGTTTGGAAATCTTTATTGCCCAGAGTAGATTTCACCATTTTTAGGTAGCCTTCCTGTGGATAATGTTTGATATTCCACTATACAAACTCTGAGTTACAGACATCTTTTCCGTATCATTTCTTAAGATTAGCTCTATTTTATAGGTTCTTTTTTCATGTGCCGTGATCTTTCAGGACGTAGATGATCATGGACTTCCACTTGGCTCTGTCCCTTGTCGCTCTAAAAAAAGTTTTCTTTTAGTATCTCTTCTAAGCCCCGCTCCAATCATTTGCTTAGACCTGACAAGCACGTCTCGCGCTGATTTCCCATGTTTCAGCTTCCATTTATCCAATCTGTCAGTATTAAGTTCTCCAGCCCCTCTTTCCTCATTACGTGTTCCAGAATCCTGATATTTAATATCAGTTTTCTTCTCATTTGCATCCTTTCCAAAGCCTCATCATTTCACACGTGGTCAATCAATGGTATCCTCAGCATCCTTCTGTAAAACCACATTTCTGCTGCCTCAAGGCTCTCATACATCTTAGATATGATTGTCCAGCCTTTACTTCCATACAGATGAGCAGATATCACATAGCAATCCAGCAATCTTTATTTGTTTCTAATGAGATTTTCCTGTCTTTCAGTACTCTTGTGAGTTTCTGAAATGCCTATTTGCCCACGCCAATGCGTCTTTGTGTCTCCATGTCGCACTTTCCATCCTCTGTCAAAACACATTCCAGTGAATTTGATTTTTTTTTTACCTATTTTCTTTTCTGTTTTTTAGATTCTCCGACTTGCAGTTGGCATATTGGTCTCCTATTTTTGCTGATGACAATGCATTCAGTTCTTGTTTTTTTTCTTCAGATTTATGCTCAGTCCTATCTTTTCATTTTCTTTTGCTAACTTGTATGTAAGATCTTGCATTTTCCTTTCCGTGTATTCTATCAGCACCGTGTCATCCGCGTATCTGATATTTTTGTGACTGTTTTCGCTAATGTCGAATTATGGCAACGTTTTTATTTTGCTCATAATTATTTCGCTGTACAGTTTGAAAAGATTCGGTAAGAAAACACATCTTATTCATACACGCCTTTCTATTTTTGCATAACTGATATGTTCATTTCCTATTCGTACCTAAGTGGTTTGCTGCCAGTATAGATTCTTGATTATCCTAACATATTTTTCGACAATGTGGATGTTGTCTATCATCTTTATCAAGTCACTGTGTTGTACCATGTCAAACAGCTTTGCTTAGTCTATAGAGCACAGATAAATGTCCTTCTGCATTTGAACTGCTCGTTCAGATAGCATTCTGAGCATGAATATCACATTCTTCGTTTTGGTGTCTTTAACGAATTTCTGCCCTCTATATGGACCAATTCTGCCGCGTGTTCTGTTCATCAGGATCCGGATTATGAGTTCTCTTATGTGGCTCATTATAGTGATTTTTCGATGGAGCTCACATTCGTTTACACCTGACTTCTTAGGTAGTGTTATGAAGATTGATCTTCATAGGTCCTCTGGTATATTGCCACCGTTTTATATTTCCTTTATTATTTTTGTTACTCTACCGACGATAAAGCCTTCTAGGGGCAATAGCATCTATATTACAATCCCGAATTGTCCCGCTGCTTTGTTTCTCTTCAATTTGGACAGTGCAAATTCCATATCAGTTTTTAATATTTCTGATGCATTTGTAATTTTGTGCATTGTTGGTTAGGTTTACCAGGTCTCAACATTTAAGCTACTTTAAAAGAATCGCTTCCGTTATGTCAAAGATTAACGATTACCCTCAAAATAACCTTTACACTTGAGCTATGCATAGAGTTAAATATGAAAAGTGAAAAACACGGTTTCCTTTAAATAAAAGTTTATTACCTATTTCCCCAACAGTACAGTGATGTTTTTCCTCGAATAGCATTAAACCATAAAATATATCAGTTAAGGAAAAATACGTGATACTTTAGTGAGTCGTTTTATTTGAGGTGAAATATTTGAAGGTGATACCGATTAAAGATAAACAGGCATACTTATTGGAATTATCAGGAAATCGAATAATGAATTTTAATATTTTTCAGACAGATAAAACAATTGAAAAACGAAATGTTTGAAAAAATAAATGCAAAATATTAAGATCTTGAAAAGATTCTAAAAAACAAACAAAGGTATTGTTATTAAATAAAAGTAATCGCTTCACTAAATTCCTTTTACTCTTTAGTTTTTGATATTAAAAATGATTCCCTTTTTTAATATTAAGTTTGTTAATATATATTTTTTAGTAAGACCATTAATTATCAAATTACTTTAGAGTCATAGAAATTATAAATATAAAGATATGCTTGTTCACATAATAAAACTGTATAGGAGCACGGTTTCTGTTAACATCGATGTCTACACATACTTTGAATTAATACAGTTAATACAGGTTGGACGCAGGTATAAAAGCGGAAAGATTAAATACAGATATATTTTAGCTTATTTTTATGCTTTCTTAATTTTCAACTATTAATTGTCATTATTGAAACATTTAACTAATTAATTTTACTTGAGGTTTCAGAGGAGTAATTTTGCCATACACAGATGTCTCTACTCGCTTACGTTTCCATTATATTTACCATAGTGCAACAACGCTTGTATCATCATCTGAATGAAACGTCTGTTAAAGCATTTAAGCTTATCAAACTATCTTATACAAGGCAAAATAACTTTTAACGACTTGTGCATATCTCATAATGAAACCAGTGTACTGAGCATTAGAGAAAAGTAATGTGACTTTGAAGCATTTGTAAATTATTTCTTAAAGCAAACTTATGCGCTGCAAAATACCTCATTCGACTCTTGCCATTAATAATATTTTACTTTAAAACCAGTAAAGTTATTAAAATACCTATTAGAGGAAACGCTTTGAACAAGTTTATATTTCCATATACAAAAATTTTAAAATCTAATATTTGAGTAATTAAAATTGAGATTTGTTAGATTTTGTAAACCTGCCATTAAAAACAAAATTTTATTTCCGTTTATTGCATAGGTGTGACGTAAATAGAAGATCATTACCAATTTCCTAACCAAAATCTGGTTGAGCTATACATTAAAATCATTACGCAATTTAATGTTAAATAAAACGCTCAGCTTTACATATTAACCATAAAGCGACATAACAAGCAATGGATAGCAAATCTGTTATTCAGAAATAAGCATTATTAATCTGAAGATACACATAAATTATATACATTAAGCAAAACATTAGGATTCGCAAGGCACTGCTCTCGAGATATACATGATCGAAATACATAAGTTTTATACCACAGTTTGGCATATGTTCTTCTAGATGAGCCAGTAAGCAACAAAATTATATAACCTTTAATCATGGAGGGATTTTTGTAAAGACGCAAACAAACTTTGACCATGATGTATCAGTCAACCTTGATAACATACTCTTAAAAACACTCAAGAAATTAGCGATTTCTATAAAAATGTATTTATTTTATCAAGGCAGCCATTACATTTGTTTTACCAACAGATTGTTTGAAGGCGTAGTATTTAGAAACCATGAGAAATGGCTTGTAAAACTAACATTATGACAAAATTCTGACACTGTTTAATTATTGAAAAAAGTGGGCAGACATTTTAAGAAAGTTTGGCAATTACATTGCTTATATCTTATGCATGAGAAGTCTGGGATTTTTATCAAGGCAATTAACTTTGTTGTTGCATCCAAAAATGTTTTCAAATTATTAAAATTAAACTATCGAGAGAAAGCTAGAATAAAAATAAAATAATAAGCAATTTGTTTTTCCAATATAATAATATATTAAGTTCTTAACGCGAAGTATGTGATATATATATATATATATATATATATATATATATATATATATAACCTATTGGCCTGTGTAAACAATATATATTTCACGTTAAAAGTCTGTCTCCTTCTACCGAGGTAGAATCATTGACTGACGCCAATTCGGTCGGATTTCAATCCTAGGTAAAAAACAATCGGATGTGTAACCATAATTATCAGCTGTGATATAGCGAAACAGATCTGTCTGCGGATGACTATATATATATATAAAGTCTGTGTAATTGTGTTTGTGCGTGTGCGCGTGTGTGTATGTGTATGATTGTCTAAAGATCAAGATGTATCTAAAAATTTAGATTCCGTTTAGAGACAATATAAATAAAAACGAAAGGAAAATTTTTATTAGTCGACGCGTTTCGTCCTCTGATGTACTTTATTATGGAAAATTTAAGAATCTTATTTAGCAAAAGATTTGTATGAATAAACGTTTGTATGAATATATATATATATATATGTGTGTGTGTGTGTGTGTATGTGTGTGTGTGTGTGTGTGTATTAATATTTCAATAATTTTGATTGGTCATGTACATTAGCATAGGATAATATTAATTCAATCAGCAAAAGAGATATTGTAAATAATCCGAGACACAGTCTTATAATTTTTAAGATCCTTTTGAGACACATTCAAGAATTTTCATTCTAAGCAAGTTACAATGTTTGTTACTATGTTTGTTACTATGTGTTGTTTTGGCAATCTAAAAGTTATAGCAGGTATTATTTCTATGTATGATTAATGCATTTTATAAATTGTTCTGAATGAGATCTATATATTTACAAAGATAGGTTTTTTAAAGAAAGTAGCTACTCAAGCCTCTACGCAAGTTCATTCAATAATGAATTTAAACACTCTCAACTTCTGATGCATATTTACATTGTATATAACACGCTAAAAAATCTGTTATATTCTACTGAGAGCCCATAGCACTGAGGTAGAATCGCCGATGACAATTCGATCGTGTTCAGACCTGGCTGGAAGCAATCATAAAACAGACTGACGAGCTGTAATACAGCGAAACAGAAATATTTGCTAATGACTATGCTCAAATTTCAGTTCTGTTCTATGCAGGGTAAGTTGGTTTTATCGGTCTCTTTTTCTTTTTTGTTTGTTACTAACTTAAGTATTTTAATACTTCTGCGATGCTCCTAAACAAGATTGTGTAAATTATTTTGGCTTTC
Organism: Ascarosepion bandense; assembly: GCA_037127315.1. Lineage (NCBI taxonomy): Eukaryota > Metazoa > Mollusca > Cephalopoda > Sepiida > Sepiidae > Ascarosepion > Ascarosepion bandense. Next base: position 3,663,805 of record JBBBDQ010001401.1, read on the forward strand.
AAGTTTCGTTTCGATGTAAATGGTTGGAGGTTTTATTTATTTTATTTTCTTAGCGATGCCCTTCTATGAAAGAATTTAAGGGTAGCTGCTCTTAGACTAGCGGTTATTTTATCCCCCACTCATCCTTGCTATTGGACGCATGCGCCGTAATCTCTCTTTCGATGTCTCACTCTCTTTCTCTCTCTCTCTCTCTCGCTCTCACTCTCTCCCTCCCTCTTGCTCTCTCTTTCACCCCCTTCTAGCCTACTTTACAGGCAGTTAACTCGCCTACAATATCTGAAAAAAGAGTTGAATAGTATTTCTGCGATATTGTCTTCCGAAATTTTCACTCAGATTTCAGTTTTGTTCTCTGCATGGTAAGTTGGTTGGATCGGGCTCTTTCCCCCACTTTTTTTGTTTGTTACTAACTTAATTATTTTGATACTTTTGCGGTACACCTAAACAAGATCGTCTAAATTATTTTGGCTTTCAAGTTTCCTTTTCTATTTATACTAAGTTAAAACTTAGTAAACTTTTTAATTTGTTTTTTATTTATTTTTTTTTTTAATTGGAGTAGATAGTACCTACTATCGCTCTGTCTCACCCTGCACCCACTTCTTTTGAACAGGAGTAGAGGTGATCGCGTTGTTTCTTGTTTAGGAAGGGGTTTCCGGTTTATTTCCCCCTTTTCTTCGGTCTTAGTGTTAGTTAAGCTGGAAGATCTTTGCAGTTATTAAGTATGGTGGTAACGTCTCTTCACTCTGAAAGTACCGGTTTGGCAGTTACCTGGTTGCTGCTTCCGACTGTCAGTTAGGAGCCCGAACTCTTGCGTAGAGTCTTGAGAGGCTGCTCTTGTCAACAGTTGAATAATATCGGGGTGCCTATAGTGCCATATCGCGCATGGACGGGCGTCCTTGAATGAACCTCTGGTGGGCAACCCAAAGGCCTCATTAAGTTGCAGGCTTCGCCAGTCTCCATCCTTCATATGATACTACTCTAGACATCTCTCGCTAACTAAATCATAATGAAAAAAGCAAATAAAATAGCAAACTAAACCAGCAAGTCAGAAAACGCCCAAACCTGGCTACGTCACCTTCAAAAACATATGAGGTATCCGCACTAACATTTACAGCATAAAATCATTCCTTCAAACTAACTCACCGGATATCTTAGCCCTATGTGAAATTAAACTTGACCTTCCTATCCCCTCTTCTGAGTTTCTGGTTACCTTCTTATCTTCTGGAAGTACTCCAATATCTATATGCTTGGGCTTGGTGTTTATGTCAGCGGACACTTCCCCCTATCTAGGGTGACATTACTTCAATCCCTGGATCATTCTTTCATGCGATTCCGTCTCTCACTTCTAAGCTCCGTTAGCTATCTCTTTTTTCTCTACCGCTCCCCCTCCTCCTCTGACTGTTCGGTACTTGATATAATTTCTGACAATATCGAGAAGGCCATTTCTTCTCATACAACTGCCCATGCATTTGTGTTTGGTGCCTTTAACGCACACCACACCAAGTGGTTAGAGAACTCAGTCACCGATCTTGCTGGTGTCCACACCATGAATTTGTCAATCACCCAATCTTTTACGCAAGTGGTGGACTTCCCCACGAGTTTCCCCAATAAACCTAACAGAAGGAACTCACTAATAAACCTCTGTTTCACTTCTATCGCTGACTCTTACACTACCAGACAGATCTGCCCTCTCGGAAAAACTGACAACGCAGTAGTTACCGTCAACATCTCATTCCATTCCCACCTTACCCAAGAAACCCAGACCAGCAGAATATCCTACTGCTACCAAAGAGCAGACTGGGATTCGTTCAGAGTCTTCCTCTGTGTCGTCCCTTGGAACAAACATTTTAGTCTTCCTGTCGAAGACATTGCATCCGAGGTCTGCTCCTGGGTTAAGGGTGGCATCGACACTTTCATCCCTGCCATGAGATTTCAACTTAAATCTCATTCGACTCCCTGGTTCTTGCCCGCTTGACGGGCCGCCATTGCCACAGGAATCATTTCTCCCGGCTCTATCTTAGCTACACGTCGCACTAAAGCAGGCGTCTTTTCGCATCAGCTCGTAATAAGTGCATAATGATATTTAACATAGTTAAGATGTTGTTTGCTGCCAGAATAAAGCAACGCATAGCATCCTGTAAGTTCGGCGTCAAAGACTACTGGCGACTCTATAAAAGCGTGTTTAACAAGAGTAAGTCATCAATACACCCGCTAATCAATGAATTTGAGGTCATCACCTCCTCAGCGGACAAAGCTGAATGCTTTGCTCGAAGATTCTCAACCAATTCGAGACTGGATTCGTTTGGAGTTCTACACCCAACTTCCCACCTAGAACTGAGGTTCAACTGAATGACGTCCACATTACACCCTCACTGGTTTTTAACCTAATCTCAAAACTGGACCCTCACAAAGCGATCGGAGTGGAAGGAATCCCAATCATAGTCTTGAAGAAATGTGCCACTGGACTCTCCTCTATCCTTTCTAAACTCTACAACTTCTGCTCATCCGCTTCCTGCCTTCTTGCCTGTTAGAAGTCTTCCTCTGTAGTTCCTATATTTGGGAACACTGGAGAACCCTCGGACCCCGCAAATTACAGCCCTATCAGTCTTATTCCGATCTTTGGCAAAGTGTTCGAATCCATTATCAACGCCGATGTGGTTCAGCATAGCTACAATCTCCAGGAGTTTAAATGTAAGGTCAATAGACACCTCTTAACATACTAACTCGCATCTATTCTCTCAAACACTCTTCCCACCTACTCAACCCTCATCCTCGGTATCCTTACCCGTCTATCACCCTCCTTCTAATATTTTCTATATCTAACCACTCTTTCTAATGAACTTCCCCTATGTAACCCACTGCGCAATAGTGGCAGTGGAATGCCTTGTTTGGGGTAAAATGTTTTTTATTTTATTTTTTTAGATTTGCCATATAATAATTAGAAAAGAGGGGACCTAAAGGAGATCCCATCGCAATACCATCTATTTGTGTATAAATATTGCCTAAGGGAATGTGAAAGAGTACTGTGTGGTGCATGCTAATAATAGTTTATTTGTCAAAACACAAAATAAAATCGTCGGTGATGGTGGATGTTATTATATGTCAGTCTAAATAACCTCTCTGAAGATAGCTCATGTGAGCCGAAAGCTTAGAAGTAAATCAATAAATAATTATCCAAATGTTGGAGAATTTTTGTCTTTATTTTCAACTGAAATTAAAGCCAAAATACGACGTTTGAACGGTTCATGATTAAACATAATAGACATTCATTGTCTATTATATTTAACAGCATATGTTTAGAAAATTATTTGCTGTATTGATACACTATATATATATATATATATATATATATATATATATATATATATATAAGCATTTAGAAACCAACTCCTATCATTTTTTCAAGTGTGTATCATTTCTAACGATAATCATCGATGTTTTCTCTTTGATGGAAGTTTTACATCATTTTGATGTGTGAGTGCTTTTACCTATTTTTCCACAATTTCTTATTTCTACTTAATTCTAAAAAGAGGGTAACCGTCACATTTCTTATATGTAACAGCACTACTTATTTGACAACTTTTAACTCTCTGTCATTTTCTCTATCTCTCTCTCTCTCTCTCTCTCTCTCTCTCTCTCTCTCTCTCTTTCTATATATATATATATATATATATGCACCCGTACCTGGGTATGTGGAGAATTTTAGAAGGGGAGCCTGAGAAGAATTAAAATATCGTATTTTATTCATAAAAGAAGGTAAATTATTTTTTCAGGTATTATTTTAGTGCGAAATATATGCGTAAACAAAATAAAAACTACAGAATTATAGTGTAAAATTTCTCCGAGAGGATTTATTGTTCAAAATATAACAATAATCTTGAATGAGAAAGTTTTGACACAATTTTAAACATCTAAATTGTCGATGACTTTCGTTGACAATTTATTAAAGATAACTTTTTGATACTGAAGAAGGATATAAAAAGTTAAGAAAGTGTCACAAACAATGATTTATCATGTCAGAATAAGCGTCAACCGACGCAACTGGATTTCTGTAGATTTTTTCCCATTTTCAGTAAAAATTATTTAGTGTTTTTATTGATGTCAGTTCAGATTTTGATATATGAGAATTTACAAAAATATCTTACATTAGGTGTTGCACAAAACGACGATGAGAATAAAGTTTCACTGATTTTTAATTAAAACTTTACTGAAGTTCTGACTTCAGAACTTGGTTTGAGAATAATAAAACATTTTTCCTTCATTTCTCCCTGAATTTTTAAATTTTTTGTCCTTTATTTTCTTTCGTTTCTCTCATACCTTCAGCATTTTACTTCCGTTACTTTTATCTTTTTTTGAATATTAATTTTGGTTAGTTTTTATTTTCCACAAATCAATTTTTTTAATATTCTGGGTCTCTCTTTCTCAATTTATTATGTTTTTTTGTTTACACTTTTTTTATTGGTTCCTATTTTTAAATTATTTTATCTTTTTAATACCGTCATATCTGGTGTAAAGCCTTCGAAGGTTCGATACCCACGTAAGAACCTGTGCTAAAATTATTTTTAATGCATACTTAGAATTAATGTATCTTTATAAAAAAAGAGATATTCATTCATAAATAACAGCCTTATAAAGGTGAAGAACTGTGGATGATGAGAGAGAAAAAACAGAAAAAGTGTGTTCATGAATAATCTAATCTCGACTGTTCGTTGCTAGTAGAATGGGTTCCATTTGAGCTGTCTGTTCTATAAAGCGGCTGGTATTCAGGCTACAGTCAAATGTCTAATATTACATGACTACTCATAAAATAGTATTTCACATTACTAATAGTGTTATTGATCATCCTATACTGACGGTGATCGTACTAAATTTATATATATATATATATATATATATATATATATATATATATATATATATATATATATATATGCCACTTTGGTTTTGCTGCAACACTGTATTTTGAATGATAGAGATTATGTAATAATACCTGCTACGGGATAATATTAAGATTGTTGTGCGTACTGTTTAATTCGTTTGCATATCAAGGACTTCTTTTGATAAGTAAATATAAGATTGAATTTCATTTTGCAATAATCTAAATGCAATAAATATCTCTATTAAAAATTAAAGTATCCAAGACAATATCGTTATAGAATATTACGCCAATTTATTACAATTGTTTTACCCAAAATATGGTTCCGGAGTTACATAATGTAGATGGTTACTTGATGAGGAATACGTATAGACGTAATGCCAGAGAATGAGGATATGTTCTATAGATAAAAAATGAGATGTAAATTAAAAGAGCTACATGCCTGGAATCTAGTCCACAGATTTGTTATTCTCTGGAAGAAACTACTGTATTTCTTGTTGTGTCTATGTAGTACGAAAAGAATGAAGAGGATTAAACCCTGTGTACATTCTACTACGGGTCCTAGATATAAAGCTCTGAACTGCTGGGACTAAGGAGCCCAACTCTACATAATTTAAGCTGCAAAGCATATAGTTTCTTAGGCCTTTCATATCAAGATTAATTTTTCGACGTGAAACAACCAGAGGGAATTTATATTACATAAAGCTGATGCATATATTCTTAACAACATGATTTACACAGGTGAAATTAAGTGAAATTAAACACATAACATGCAAGTACTCACAGAAAATAAAATGAGAAGAAAAACAAGGTACGTTGGTCAACAAGAATGTTTCCAAATTGTGAATTACTGACTTTTGAATCAAACATATTCTGTGAGGCAGAAATCTTAATGCACAGTAAAAGTGCATGAATTAATTCCAGAAAATAAAGATTGTTTTATGAGATGTAATATCATCAATAGAAAGAAATATGAAGTAAGATGTAAGATCTGCCCGGGTATATGGCACTGAATGTTGGACAATTATTTAGTGTATAAAAAACACAAAGTGTCAGATGTGTGGTTCCAAAAAATGGCAAAGAGAATAACATGAATTGAATGTAAGACAATTAAGTATTGTTTTAAATAAAATGGATGATAAGTGTATAATTATACTAAAAATCAGAATTAGAAAGTTAAGAATTTGGGAATATATAATAAAATTGTGAATAATTTTACATTCAGAAGACTCTATATATTCTGTAGGGCATATGGAAACAGCGAACAATCGATCCTAAAATGTTTGTGATTTATAAAAGGGTACCGGCAAAAAGAAACATGATGACGATTAAATATTAGTTTAGAGATACACAGCACAAAACATTGAGAAGGAAAATAATTGCTCATGCAATGCATCAATAATAACCATTTGAAAATATGTTGGAAAAATGGCTGATTGTTTTCTTCCTTCCAGAAATTATCTAACCTCTTTTGACGTGTATTATCTTTACAATGCTTATATTAGAACACAAATAGAGTATTACTTTTGTATTTGGTCTGCGAATCCAATCCTAACTTTCCAGGGGTTAAACAATTCAAAATCTTTTATGTTTTCTTGTAAAGAATTAATTATATTTTAACTTGCGTTTTCTTTCTTAAAGACGCAAAGATGGCTAATTAAACGTCAATTACACGCTTTACTTTTATCAGTTCAGACATTTACAGCTCGCCGTATCTTCGTTATACTCACTGTCTTCTGCCTCCTATTAAGTTCATGTGATACAACTCACCCAGCAAAACACTACCATGATTCACTTCCTTTCTTGTATTGGATGAAATGTTGTATAAAAATATTTAAGATGGAAATAAAATGAAATATACAGGGAGAAAAATGCCACATGGTGTATAATACATCTTAAAAAATGTTACGAAATATCCTTCAAGAATGTTAATTATTAACATTTTATAATGCTTAAGAATTTTTTTCTCAAAGGATCTTTAACAGAACCTGTTTTTACACAATTATATGTATATAAGAATGTACTTATTTTTTGCATAATGTTAGATTATGTTTTTACTCTTTAATATTGATAACTATATTTAATAACGTAAATGGTAATAAAATTTTATATGATGCGTAATTTGTGTTCTCTTTCTTAAGCGTATTTAAAATGTATGTTGCAGTTTAAGTTATATTAAATCGGTACAAAGAGAAAGGTAATATTTCGATACTAACCGACTAGTAGTTAGGAGCACAAACTCTTGCGTAGCATCTTGAGAGGCTGCTCTGATAAACAGTTGAATAATATCGGGGTTCCTGTAGCGCCATTTCGCGCATGGACGGGCGTCCCTGCATGAATTTCCGATGGGCAACCCCGAGGCCACATTATGCTGCAGGCGGCGCCATTCACCATCATTCACCTGCTGCAATTAACGACCATCTGACCCTACTGTAGACCTCTCTCTATCCACAACTATAACCAGCATGAAATTAAACAAAATAGCAAGCCTAAACCAGCGAGTCGTAAATCGCCCAAAACTATCTGCGTTAACTTCACAAATATACGAGGTATTCGCAGTAACTTTAATAGTGTAGAATCTTTCCTTCTAACTAACTCACCCGATATCTTAGCTATATGAGACTAACCTTGACCCTTCTATCCCCTCTTCAGAGCTGTTCGTTCCTGATTACTTCCTCTCTTCAGGAAGGACTCCAATGTCCATATGCATGGGCTTGGTGTATATGCCAGCGAACAACTCCCCCTAGCCAGGGTCACATCTCTTGAATCCCTTGATCATTCCTTCATGTGCTTTCGCCTCTCACTTCTAAGCTCGGTTAGCTATCTCTTCTTCCTCTACCGCTCCCACTCCTCCTCTGACTGTACGGTACTTGATTGCATCTCTACTAATATCGACAGGGCCATTTCTACTCACCCATCTGCCCATATATTTGTATTTGGCGATTTTGACGCCCACCACACCAAGTGGCTTGAAAACTCAGCCACCGACCTTGCTGGGATCCGCACCATGCACTTTTCAATAGCCCAAGCTCTAACGCAAGTGGTGGAATTCCCCAGGCGTTTCTCTAAAAACCCTAACGGAAGGGACTCTTTACTCGACATTTGCTTTACCTCCATCCCAGACTCCTGCACTACCAGGCAACTCTGCCCCCTCGGAAACTCTGACCACGCCGTAGTCTCCGTAGACATATCAATCCGCACTAACTCTACCCAAGAAAACCAGACCAGCAGAATACCATAGTGCTACCAAAGAGCCGACTAGGACTCGTTCAGGGACTTCCTCTGAGACGTCACCTGGAACAACGTCTTCGATCTTCCTGTCGAAGACTGTGCCTCCAAAGACTTCTCTTGGGTTAAGGCTGGCATCGATGCTTTTATCCCGGCCAGGAAATTCCAACTAAAACCAAATTCGTCCCCCTGGCTCTCACCCGCTTGCTCGGCCGACATTGCCCACCGGAACCATTTCTTCCGGCTCTATCGAAGCTGCTCGTCGAACCAAAACAGGCGCCTTTTCGCCTCAGCAGGGAATAAGTGTAAAAAATACTGAAGGATGCTAAGAGGGCGTTTGCTACCAGAATGAGGCAACGCATGGCATCCTCTAAGTTTGGTTCCAAAGATTACTGGCGTCTCTGCAAAAGCGTGGTCAGCAGGAACAAGACTTCAATACCCCCACTAATCAATGAATTTGAAGTTCTCACCTCCCCAGCCGACAAGGCTGAATGCTTTGCCCGTAGATTCTCAAACAATTCGACACTGGACTCGTTAGGAATACCTACACCAGACTTCCCACCCAGAACTAAGGCTCAACTAAATAACGTCCACATTACACCCTCGCTGGTCGCCAAGATAATTGCACAACTTGATCCACACAAAGCGAGCGGCGGTGACGGAATCCCATTCATAGTACTGAAGAAATGTGCCCCAGAACTCTCCTCTGTCCTCTCTAAACTCTATAACCTCTGCCTATCTGCTTCCTGCTTTCCTGCCTGTTGGAAATCCTCCTGCGTAGTTCCTATATTTAAGAATTCTGGCGAACCCTCAGACCCCTCCAGTTACCGTCCTATTAGTCTCCTTCCAATCTTTGGCAAAGTTTTCGAAGCCATTATTAACGCTGAGGTGATTCAGCATCTCATGGCCAACGGGCTTCTCTCTGACAAACAGTACGGGTTTCGCTTCACCAGGTCTACTGCTGATATGCTAACGACCATTACCGAGTACATATACCGGGTACTCGACAAAAATGGTGAAGCCCGAACCGTTGCCTTGGATATCTCCAAAGCATTCAACAGGGTCTGGCATGCTGGCCTCTTGTGCAAACTGCGGAGCTATGGGATAACTGGACATCTGTTTGATCTCATCCAGTCTTTCCGCTCTAACCGCACATTGAAGGTGGTATTAAATGGGCATGCCTCCCAAAACTATCATACGAACGCGGGCGTCCCTCAAGGTTCTATCCTAGGTTCCACGCTCTTTCTGATCTTCATTAATGATCTCCCCGACACCATTAGATCCCAAGTTGGCATGTATGCCGACGACACAACAATCGGCATGTATGCCGACGACACAACAATCTACTCTCGCAGGTCTGGACGACAAAGTGAACCTCGCTGCCGTACTTGAAAGGGACCTCCAATCCGTAGTGGCCTGGGGTAGGAAATGGCTGGTAAATTTCAATGCCTCTAAAACAAAGCTGTTATCAACTAACCACCATAGTCAATCGCATCTACCTCCCATTAGCATGGGACAGGCTAGCCTCCCAGGGAGTAAAATACTACGCCTCCTTGGCCTTACACTTTCGGCGGACCTCAAATGGAATGACTATATTGAATGCTGCTATGAGGATCGGCTCCCTGTGCAGATCTCGGAAGTTTTTCCCACCTGAATCTATTCTGCACATACACAAATCTACCATCCGCCCGTGTATTGAATATTGCTACCATATCTGGTCAGGTGCCCCTGCTGCTCTCCTTGGGTTTCTTGACAAAATACAAAGGAGGATCTGTAACGTGGTTGATACTGACTTGGCAGACCGGCTGCATCCGCTCTCTCACCGGCGTGATGTGGCTTCCCTGTGCCTCTTCTACAAGTACTTTCATGGCTTCTGCTCCGATGAGCTTAGATCACTGGTGCTGCCTAAGCACGAATTTACACGAGATACTAGATTAGCAACTAGGTCCCACCCTTTTACAGTTAAACAAATAAGATGTAACCGTACGTTCTACTCCAACAGCTTCTTTTCTCGCGCTTCCCGCCTGTGGAACTCCCTTCCACAACTCTTCTTTCCCGACAGTTACAATCTCCAGGTGTTTAAATGTATGGTCAATAGACACCTCCTATCACACTAACTCCCAACTATTCTCACAACACTCTCATCTACCCAACCCTCATTCTCGGTATCCTTACCCGCCTATCACCCACCCTCTGACATTTCCTATATTTAATCAGCCTTTCTCATCTCTACGTAGCCCCCTGCGCAGTAGTGGCAGTGACATGCCTTGCTCGGGTGAAACGCTTATAAAAAAATAATAATAATAATTTAATGAAATTATTAAGAATATTAAATTTCGAATTATCCTCTAAAATTAATAAACCTCGAAAAGTTTTATATGAGACGCTTGTTCTTAAACTTATCTATTTAAACAACGAATATACCAGTGGCATAAAACAGATTGTCTACGGCTATATCGTGTTGAATACACCGGTTCCCATCCGATCACCGAAGTTAAGCAACATAAATCCTGGTCAGTACCAGGTGCTGTAAACGTATTGTCCACCAGTCCTCCAGGTTTGGGGGTTGGGTGCAGGGCTAACAAACTTGTCCCGTAAAACGCAGTTTGTTACAGAAGCAGCAAGAAGATGCTGCTGCTTATTGGGTGTGATGGATAAATTATGATGATAGAGCACATTCATTACTTCAAGAAATATTACGTTATATATATATTTCATATTGAAGTTAATTTTCATCTCTGTTCATACTGAAATGGCCACTTTGTAAATGTACACAAGGATCTCAGTAATCTTACAGTCAAAGCTCATATCATCGTCTCGGAAATTTTCAAATATCATTTTTATACTTAAAACTGTTCGGTCCTAGTCCCTTTTGAAAGGCTTACCCATTCTTAACGTTGCAGTTATATTGGGATTACACTTGTAGTAGTTAGCATAGTATGGGTTTAGTCAATATACAATAATATCTCTTTGACCGATACTCTAAAAGCCTGAAACGTATATCCAATCCAAAAGCGTACTTCTGAAATAATATTTGAGAAAAAACCTGAAATCTGTTAAAACCATTAAAATGTTTTAAAATGAATTTGCTGAGGTTCATATAATCTGGACGAATGCATGTTATCGTAAGATTGCTGATATCTTACAACGCAATATTATAACATTTGCTTCGCAAATGAAAACGTAGAGAAATACCGAAAACTATTATCAGATTGATTTATTATACTTAGTCTCAATGAGTGATAATTGTGTAACTGTAACCTTTGAACAAATCTGCCACAGCATCTCCAGTTCACAGAAATGATTTCAGCTGACTTATTCTTTAGACATTAATTATTTGCTTATTCTTCATTTTTACTTCACTATTTTATGTTTAAGTACACTGCCCTACGTTATCTCAACGTTATGTTCTTAATCATCTATCTGAATCAGCAACTGTAATCAATCTGCAACGATCTACTATATGTTTTCCTTTGTGTACATAACAGGTCACAACCACCTACAACATCTTCCTTGTAGTTCTTGATAAACGTTCTATTGTCCTTATTCAATTTTAACTCCGATTTGCCATCTATAACTCAAGTTCACTAGGTATATCTTGCGTTGTTTTCCTCCGTCTAATTTACTTTCAAACTGTCATGTCAGTGTCCCATTCTACTGCCGTTTTTCTGCATTATGTGCCCAAAAACCTCAGTTGTCATTTTTCTGATATTAAGTATAAGTTTCATTTTTGTTTCCATTTACTCTAAAAATTCGTTGTCGCTAACAAGTTCCGTCCATGTTATACACAAAATCCTTCTCTAGAACGACAATACTGTTGTTAAAGTTTCTTTTTGATATTCAAAGAGATTGTTCAGCCCTCATTACTATACAGAATGAAATATATCATATAATAAGTTAATACTCTTTAATTGTTTCTACAGTATTTTTATGTTTTTTATTGCTCAGCTTAGCATTTAAAATGCATCTTCGCATATAGAAATTCACCTTCAGTTTTTAGCATCACACTTTCCGTACTCAACTAAAACTCAACCAGTATATCAATTTTACTATAATTTTATATATAATTTGCAGAAATATATATTGTTAAAAATTTAATAGCTACTAATGAGTAATAACTTTTTCAACACATCATTTTTCGCATCAGTAGCTATGAAAGAGAAACAGGTGAAAGCAGCGTATAACATATTTGACGGTCATGAGCAGGTGGAGGGCAGAGAAGGGGTTTCGTAGTGTAACAGGAGAAAGCAGCTAACAGCCACCAGGGATAGGGAGATGTTGAAGTCCATGGTCGCCTACGTCCTTAAAAGACAAATCAAACAAAGGAAGCAATATGAGCACACGCTCTAAATTTTACTAGTCTTTACATTTGTTCTCTATGTAGACTATCATACATTTTATGACTTTTGGTGTGTAAATGAATTCGTCTCTGCTTTTTTCAGTATAATCTTAGATATTTTATTTTATTAAACCTACCCTTATATTCCTATATCTTCCATCCAACCACTGCTGTTTGTATATTCCTAATTTGCTTCCCTTGATTAATTTTGTTTTTCTAGAGCCTAGCTTTCTGAATTATTTCGTTCATCTCCATCTTTTCTCATAAAGGATTAACTGATTGCAACAAGCTCTTTTTATCTCTTTAGCTAGAAAAACATCAAATATCTCTAAGAACTGACATTTATCAAATTAATACATTAGCAAAAGGATTACGGTAAGGATTCTGTTAGAAACGGAGACGGTGAATTTAGGTCTGCAAGAAGAATGATGGCCGTGATTTTATCACGGCCGTGCCATTGATAAGTAATCTCTTCTTTCCTTCCAAAATATAATACGTATAGAGAGTATTTCGATTTTTGTATGACTTAATTAATATTATTTTATCTTAAAAAATGTCTACTTTTAATTTATTTTTGTCTAATATAGATTTATAATTTCTGCATTCCATTCTTTTTCACGCCTCTTTTTGAGCTGATATTCCATCTTCTGATGTGTTCTTAAATATTTTAGGCATTCTTCATAAGGTTCCAAAATATTTTCCTGTCTCTTGCAACGTTATTTTCCAAGCGTGAAATTTTCTCATTAATTAATTACCAAACTCTACATTTTTATTGTTTTACTTTTGTATACAACATCACCGTTTTTATTCCTTGATTTTGTTATAGATAATTACACTTTCTGCAATGTATACTTTGCTTTTGCTTTTGAATTTTCTCCCATTTTTAACAGATTTTTAAAAAATTTTCTTCAATCCTTACCTTTTAATCTTTAAACTTCCATTTAAATTATATACATTTACTTTTATTATAAATATTTTATTTCTACTTTTCGTTAACGACTAAACTTATCTCCCGTGGGTACCGATCTCTTATTGACAAGCCTTTTCAATTAAAGATAAAATTTTTGTTCCGGTATTTATCATCAATTCGTATCTTTGTTTATTTATGTGCTTGTTTTTACACTCATTTGTGATTTCTTATTAACACGGACAAACTTCCGTATCTGCTGCATTTGTGCGATTTTCTTTTGCTACGACTGCCACTTCTCTACTACTACTACTACTACTATTAATACTTCATATTCTTTTTTATTCGAATATCTCCTTGTCTAGTTATTTCATAGTACTTCTTTATTTATTTATTTAATTAAGCATCTTTTTTTTCATTTCCCGTCCTTTTATTTTCTTTGTGACATTCTACGCTATTGTTGCATTCCTAATACATCTATTGTGGCTTTCAAATAGAGTTTGACGATCTAGCAGAGTCTCTTTGCAGTGGGTCACATCGCTTGTTTTCAGGAAAATACCAAATTCGCACCGTATCGATTTTCACAGATAACCAAAAGCCATGTTTTCGCGAAGTAAAAGATTTTCAAGTAGTGATAAAGAGCACAACGTATTGACTTTATGTCGGCCACATTTTATTTTGTCTAGCAAGGAAATATTTCTGACAATTCTTCACTGATGGGAAGACCGCAATGAGTGAGAAAAAATTAATTACTCTATCTTTTTTGGTTATCTGGTCACTAACAAGTGAAAAGAAATTCATAAAATATTTTGGCTGTAGCAGCTCCTTTTTCTTACAGAAAATTTTGGTTTCTTTTTCGTTCTCAATCAATGAACCAATTAATTTCTACATACTTACGTTTATTTATTTATTTATATTTTGTGTGAGAATCGTGAACATAAACGACTCGTTTCCAAATATATTAGTCCAACAACTTGTAGAGACTGTTATTAATTATGCACTCATGTTTGTGCTTATTCTTAACTTAAAAATCCTCTCCATTATTCCATATGCTTCTTTTTTATACGACCCCTTTCCTTCTTCAAATATGTAGCACAATAATTTATCTTACCACATTTCTTTATTATTCTCTGTTTTTTTTATTCTTCTTCAAAAGACTAAAGAAAAAGAAAAAAGTTTGCTTATATTTGTTTTACATGAAACTTCTTTTTTTCATTACCTCTACTTATTTTAATCTAACTCTTTTATCTCTTTAATCCATGTTTTCTCTCCATTTGTTACAGTTTTTGTATATTTGTATCACTACTAGTAAAACAGTAACATAACGGAGTGTAAACAAATTTCAAACAGAAATAGTAATGATAAGCGGGAAGAGAAAAGAGTAATTTGGGAGAACAATAGACATAAATATATATTGCATTTTAATTTTTGCAGATTAAAGATTGTTGGAAAGCATGGACTCTGAAGGGAGTTCCACAAGCGATATGTGCTAGAAAAAGGAACTGTCATCATAGAACTTACGGCGGCTACATCTTGCCAGATCAACTGCAAATTGATAGGATCTCCACGGCAGTTTAATATTACGCTTAGATTCATAAAGCGAAGGGCTCAACCGAACAATTACTAGGAAAATATTTATTAAAAACTTCATAGTGAGGCAAACTTATGGCGGAGAGCAATCAATTCTGATTATTTGTGTTACTAGTCAAAACACCATTTTTGAACATTAACCTAATAATAATGTAAAATAATTTAGCATATGATTTAATTTGAGGTAATTGGAAGCTTGGAGATTTCCTCATTCGGTTCTCGTCATTGATACTATGCTTTAGAAAAAATGTAGCTTTCCATGCTTACGAGAATTTTTGTTGTAATCAAGCTGTAGTACACGTATAAACTACATTTCATAACTCACATTTGTTTATATATGTGGAAAAAGAGCAGGTAAAACTATCATTGAGACCTTTCCCTCCACGGAAAGAATCTGCCGTGTTATTAATTTCCTCGTTAGACTAAAGAGGTGCGATCGGTATAAAACACCAGTAACAGTGTGGGTGGGTTACTTTTTAATCTGTCCCCACTACATACACTCTGGATCCCCACATTAAACTGATCTTGTGACACATCCAGCCAGAGTGAGTTGGTAAGAAAATACAATCGCTTCTCAAGATTTTGGCTAAAATAAAATTGATGTAATTTTTTATTAGCTCAAACTGACGCTCTCACTCTCTATCTCTCTCTCTCTTTCTCCCCACTTTTATCTTACCTTATTTCCGCATTTCTAATTTTGAATTACTCACTGAAAACAGGTAGTTCTTTCACTCCGCTTTTCAATCGATCAAAACCGAATATTCCATTATTTGAGAAATATTAGCAGGCCGTATCAGTCACGTGAACTAAGAAAGGGAATGACAAAAACAACTATAATAGCAGTCATTTTTTTTGCATCTAGTCCCACAAAAGAATATTTTATGCTACATTTATTCAGCCAGACAATTAGACAACGTAACACACGCTTGGCCTACTATGCATTAGATGTCCATTACTTTCTGACTTTTTGGTTAGGTAGTTGCCATGGTTTTCTATGGTAAACAAGTTGACAACCAAGAATAGAGAAGGCAATCGGTTTTGCTAATTAACCCATAGCTAGAGGGAGAAGAGCTAGATTAATATAATTTCTAATGGTATTTCTGCAGAAGTGGATGAAACGAATTTCACTGGAATTCGAACTCGGCTCACCGATTTCTCATTTCGAGACGATACCGATTACTCATTTCGAGACGATACCGATTACACTAAAAGATATTTTTAATATTTCTAAGATAGTTAATTATAATTATTTATACTCTATTGTTTATATTTGTTGTCATATTCACATCGTTTTGGTGTTTTCGTTTCCGGTTTTCTTCAGGTGACTGAAATTTTGAGCTGAAACATTTATCTCATTCACAGTAAATAAAAACGTTGATTGGATTCAATGACCAGACCCAAAGAGTTTTTAGTTCAATACCTAGGTACTGAAAAAATAAGCAAAACTCAGAGATATAACTTAAATGGAGACAACTGGTATCGAGAGGTCTGAGGTGAATCAGCCCTTTCGAAATGGTGTTTGCATGTACGACAATATATAAAAAAAAACAGTGGATAATGGAACTAGGCTATCCGAATATACTACAGAACTAGTATCCATTACAATACAAGCTTACAGCACCTGATATTCCCCAGCAGCTACCTACCTAGGATCTAACCATGCTCAACGTTGCTTAAGTTAGGTGATCGCATTTCAACGTGAATAATCCGAAAGCTTTTGGTAAACGAGAAACACTTCTGAAGACAAAAAGATAGGAAGTTTTGGAGAGTCATAATTACCATACCCTGAAAAGAAAACCATATAAGAGAGGAAGGCAAATATTTTTAATGTCATGTATTAAAAATATATTGAAAAAATATTTTTGTTAACAGCGTACTTATATTAAGAGTGATAATAACTGCATAGTGAAACAGACAATTTGTAATTCCTTTATCTTTTTTAAATAACTTGTGTGCTCTTAGATGACAGTTTATTAGCAATGAGTTTTCCATCTCAAAAGAAGCTCTAAATATTTTTTCCCATTAATTTGTTTCGGTAATCAGAACAGATAAATGAAATAAATGAACTAAACAGATAATTTCAAACTCCATAGCACTTCCCGAAGACAAGTATATGTAAGAAAGACATAAAGACTTCTTATTTTAATTTCAATTTATTTCCTCCAGATTACAGCAGATTTAACAATAGCCTATTTACCACTGACGTATTCTTCAAGAAAATAAATTCACTTATTTCTTTTGATGATCTTTAGAACTAAATACGCTTAAATGTACATACTTTTTTTTTACATTTTCGAGCAATACAGTCTCTACTTAAATGTTTTTTTCTTTAATCCATATTTTGTTTTCCTCTTTCGATGAATTTTAAATTTAAAATATTTTTGTCGAAAAATCCCTGACAGGCAGCACGCTTGTCAATCAGTGCTTTTTTAAGATCTAAAGTTCAAGTGCAAGTTAGGTAGGGTGGGGTTGGTTGGGTGGTTTAGAGGAAGACAGATTTCACGAGATTTCATAATAATATAAAGCAGAAAACAAGTAAATATGAAGAGGCGAATAAGATGAAAGAAAAGCGTTAAACAAATGGAATTTCGATAAGACATTTTAAGAAAAGTGGAATGTCATGAAGAAACGGGAAACAACTGGGATTTAAGAGCGGAAAAAAGAAGAAAGAGAAAAAAGAGTGGAAGGAATTAAAGGAAAGAAGAGATTTGATAAAATAAAACAATATTAGAATGAACAACACAGATAGTTATAGGCTAAATATAGAGGTCGAAAGTTGAATGAGGACTATTACAGCTGCAACTAAGATAATTTCTGCTTCTTCTGTTCGATGATAATCTAAACAAATTAGCAATTTAAATTATATACTCTGTGACATTTAGTGAGTTACGGCATTGTGGTTAAGAACATACTATGCTAAGGCCATGTGGTCAAATCGCCCATATCTTTCCGTAATTCTATTGCAAGTAGAAAACTTAACCCAGCTATTTCCTAGGAACTATTACACAGTAGAAAATATACTGCGTCTGTCTTTCACTAAACGGTACAATCGTAACCTGTTTAAATCGATGTTTAAATTATTGTCAGAATATTCATTTTATTTTATATTAGTTAATATGACGGCAGAATATTTACATAGATACGTCGTCTGAAATGATGGCAACATGTATACTGATGTATCTACTACTGATTATCTTACGACTTAAGAAAAAAGAAAGAAAATAATCCATATATATATATATATATATATATATATATATTGTTGTGCGATTTCCTCTTTGTATATAATAATGGACTCGACTTAGTATTCATATACACGTGCCATAAAGAGAACAGTAGTTGAGAGTTATCGGAGAGTAACGGAACTGATACGTAAGTTAACGAGATATACCTAAGTTACACAGAGATTACCCCATCTGAAGTCAGAAAACTCTGAACTCCACTTAGCTAAAATAATATACACTGATATACTATTTCCAACGACTTCACTTTAACATATGTATATATTTATTTCTTACTAATAGTATTCCTGGATTTATTAATCTGCGTTCAAGTTTGTACATTAGGTTCAATATAACCTACTTTTCTATCTCAATATCTGCTTTTGTTGTACATTATTTTGTGCGGATCCTCACACGGAAGTTGCAACACACACACACAAACACACACACACACACACACACACACACACACACACACACACACATATATATATATATATATATATATATATATATATATATATATATATATATATATATATATATCTGCAGGTGGTGAACTAGGGCAAGAAGTGGCTTGTCAACTTCAATTCATCTAAGACCAAGCTGTTGTCTGTTAACCATTACAGGAAACCTCTCCTGCCTCCCATAAGCATGGACCAAGCGATTCTCCCGGAGAGTAATACACTACGCCTCCTCGGTCTTACCCTGTCCTCAGACGTCAAATGGAACCACTATATTGAATCCATAGCAAAATCTACTGCTAAGAAGGTTGGGTCACTATGTCGATCCAGGATGTTTTTTTCCACCTGAATCCATCCTGCATATATACAAGTCAACCATCCGTCCGTGCATAGAGTACTGCTGCCATTTATGGTCAGTAGCCACTGCTGTTCTCCTCAGTGTTCTTGACAGGCTCCAAAGGAGAGTCTGTAATGTGATAGGTACTGATCTGGCGGCTTCTGCTCAGACGAACTTAAGTCACTTATGCCTCCTCAACAGTTGTTTACTCGTGCAACCAGACTGGCAAATGGGTCCCACCCATTCACAGTCAGGTTAGCCAAATGCAGACGACAATTCTACTCCTGCAGCTTCTTCTCTCGCACTTCCCGCCTGTGGAACTCGTTCCCGTATTCTTGCTTTCCTGACGGCTACAACCTCCAGAAATTTAAATGCAATGTCAATACTCATCTATTAACCTCTGGACTCTTGCTCTCTCCTATCCTTCCCTTTCTCTCCACCCATGTATCTGTCATCGCACCTGCATTATCAGCTTTCTATTGCTCCTTTCTAACTAGTTTGTATTTTTCACTCTTTTCTAATTAATCTTTTTACAGTTATGTAGCCCCCCACTGCTCATCAGTGGAATTTATACCTTGCTCGGGGTGAAATGATTAAAAAAATATATATATATATTCATCCGCAGACATATCTGTTTCGCTGTGTCACAGCTAATCAGTACGGTTAGACTCCGAATTCTTTTAACCCAGGTTTGAAACCCGACCGTATTGGCGTCGGTCGTCGATTCTAACTATGAGCTATTGGCGCCCTGTAGAAGGCAGACTTTTTAGCGTTTATATTATCCTTATACACGCCCAATAGCCAGAGTGCTCTAATTCATTATGACAAAGTGCGAGAAGCTGTGAATGTTTTGTTTAATCTGTAGATTAATTGTTGTTATTATTCTTATTTGCATTTTGTTTGATATATTCAGTAATTATAATGATACTTTTGTTGCTACACGGGTTTCGCGACTAAAGTTGACTCTCTTCAGGTGGATAAATTTGTGACTTCACTTATCGAGATCCGTTTGTTTTTCTGATAAAACAAATTTTCTTGTATAAATAGATGTGTGAACTGCAATTAGAAAATCGTGATGTATGATCTGGAGTAGAATGAATGCGCAAAAATATACGTGGGGATGACAGAAAGCTTGAAAAAAGAGTAGTTTTGCACAGAAGTAACATTAAATTAGCCAGTAATAGAAAATTGTACCTTTCCCAACAAATACACGAAAGTAATGGTGTTAAATTCAGAGTAATGTCTATCAACCGAAATGCAGATAATGACAAGTTCATGATTCAAGAATAAAAATTTATGAAACAAATTCAAGCCTTTCCTAACAATACAACATGAAAGACCTAAGACATCATCAAACACAATAAATTCAAAAGCGATAGCCAGCAAAAGAAAACACACTCACTATATTCAGATAGGATTTCAAAATCAATAAATATTAATATATTAATTAATATATCATTAAAAAATCAGGTAATATTAACGACAGGAACATAGATATTTATGTACTACTATTGAGTATCTTATATTATTATTATTATTATTATTATTATTATTATTATTATTATTATTATTACCCAACTACATAATTATAGGAAAAAGTGAAATAAGGAATTTTTCAATATGGAGTACGTAGTAATTGATTTAATAACTGGTAGTACAAAAAATATACTGAACAGACGGTATATATATATATATATATATATATATATATATATATATATATATATATATATATACCTGTGTGTGTGTGTTTGAGAGTGTATTCTTTTAATATAATAGTGAGGACTATCTTACATTCCTATAACATTCCTTATTCAATGACTATCTATCATTAATGTCTATTATAACGTGTAGTTTTAGTAAGATGTACTATTTGAAAACTGTTCAATGTTTTATTACCTAGGAGTATTTTTCTGAATGTCGTTCGCAAAAAATCTACCCCAGTTTACTTTATGCTATGTACGTTTTAGTCTCTACAATTCCACAAATATTTCGTTAGAGGCTTACCGCTATTCTATTACTATTTCCATCTAACGTATAAAGACAGACATCATTTTTGTTCCACTAGTTCTAATAATAAAGGCCAAGATAACACTGTCAATCCTATTGTAGTGAACCACACTTCATTCCCATCGTATCCTATTAGTAAAGTCACAATTTGTTCTTTGTGGGATCGTTTCACAATGGATGCTTCCCTGATCACTATAATCCTAATATATACAGATTTAGGCTTAATCGTTATCTCCCCAACATGTCTGCATAAATTGTGCCTTGTAAAATATCCAAGAGCCAGTCGGAGTATTAATGGTTACATAATGTAACTCTGTACTCTGATTTGCTCTTGGGTCTTGTACAGAATGAAAATAATTATTAAAAATAACACCTGAATATGAAATCAATTGGAATGTTTATGTCGTTGATTAAGAAGGTATGACAAAAACGACGCAGAAAAAGACATTGAGGTGGAGACTGAAATAAAAAATGAAACCAAAAATGAGATGAGAAGTAAGAATGAGGCAAAATGAGAAGGAAAATAGGAAATACTAAAAAGAAATAGAGTGAAGAATTAAAATAAAACTTTGAAGCGGAACCAGGTGATAATAGAAAACAAAGAAAAAATGCGTAAATGGAAAAAAGTTGTGAATGACTAGATAGTAACAAATTAGAAGTCAAGGTTATAAAAAGATCGATTGTAATAGAAGAAAACGAAAAAGCAAAATAAAAACAAACAAAACACAGACGTGGATAGGGTAAAAGTAAAAAGAAGTTCAAATGGTAAAATATAATTTGAAAAGAGTGGATTTCAATATAAGAGAGAAAGAATCTTATAATACATGAGTAATAAAATGATGTGGGAAAAGATGAGGTAAAATAGCCTAAAACAAGCAGAAAATGAACACTTCTGGAAATTAGATTTAATTACCAACACTGAAGTCAAAGAGGTTAACAAAGAATTGAGTGTCGATAAATAAATAACATTGTTTATTAAAATGACCCAAGAAAAAAACAATGAGAAAGGTAATTAATAAATAATTAACCTAATATGTAATTATTTGCAAATATAATCTAATATTTTCACTGTTTAATATTTGATCTATAATATTCGGTATCGATATGTGTCTACCTATAAATCAGCGCGACGAAAATGAATAGGTTAATTGTTAATAATCTCGGAGAAGGTAATTAATTCGTTTTGAGGGTTTATCAACATTTTTCATGTTATTTAAGCGAGAATGCTTTTGAGTGTAATAATATAACGACAATAATAATTTACTGATACAAATTCTACAATTAGACCCAGAGATCTTAGAAGTGGATACATACCTCCGCAATCGTACTTTTCGCGTAAGGGATATAACGAATTCGACGGGAAATCTCATTCCAAGTCCTTATCCATTACTGCACCTGCACATTCAAGGATTCAGCACCTGCTATTCCGAAACAGCTACATATCTAATTTACTCACCAGGCTTTATTTCGGTGAGCGAACAAGAATTGGTGTTTCTACGTGATATGGTAATAAGCATTCCAGGTATATTTGACGATGGTTAGAAACAAATCTGCTGATAGAAAGAGGCGTTATGTTAAACTAGACAATAGAATAACGAAATGTGTTCTGGATACTTTCAGCTGACGCACAGCTGAGTTTACTTAAACAGAATGAGAATTGTTTAAACAGATTAGTTATAGTGGTATATGCAACAACATCTCAAGCAGTGAAGAATAAATGTTTAAGTTTCACGGCCCATTGAATAACGCCAGGAAATTACCATCATCATGAGGGAGCTTACTGCTAAATTCAGAGAAACTAAGACGCTGAAATATTTGACAGGCTAGAACTAGTAAACCGAACATACCAATAGACGAGCTCATTTGTGCGCAACAAACTATTAGTTTCTCACACAGGAAATTGACCATTTTTGTTTGTTGATCCTGTCGTCTAATTAAGTAACTTTCTTAGTATATAAAAAAATTTGGCTTATTCTTGATTCTTTTTCTTTACTAATAATTGTTTCTTTCAATATATTGTTACTCATAAGAGCAATGAAAATGATTATAATGAAACAATATCGAGTAGTTTATAAGTACAAATTTGGAAAAAAACATTTTTTGCTTTGAATGAATACATGCAAAGATAAGCGGATAATATTTGATAACAGTAAAAGAGTAGGCCAGTGGTTATATGCGAGTGAATCACCAAAACAATTCTTAAAACCTCAATGTTAATAATGACGACATAGGCTATTTTAATGGGGTAATTCATTACTACTTGAAAAAACAACAGTAAACACGTATTGCAAGGAAATTAAGTGTATGCACAGAAAAGGGAAAATGAAATATCCTACTTGTTTGAAAAAGGATGGCCGAGTTTTGTTGCACAAATATGCACGGCTGCACGTACACTTTCAAATATCCAAAAGCTGTAAATACTGAAATATGAAATTTTGTTTCATCCTCCATATTCCCATTTCGTCACTCCTACTGATCATCAGTTATTTAAACATTTTGATCTTTTCATACACAGTAAAACATTCTCCATTTTGGAAGAGATAATTGAAGGATTTGACCTGTTTATCAAATGTCATGATGACTTTTTTAAGAGGAGATAAAAAACTTAGTGGTAAGTTAGATAGTAGACATTCATTTACAAGTGTTTTATTTTAGTGCGTCATTTCATGTGTGACAAAATACTACCAAGTAATAATCAACAGCAGGTTTAAAGAGCATCTCATTGGCTTATGAAAACGAAGCTTAAAAAACAAAATATCAGATTGAATATGTACAATATAATCAAATTATCGAGACCAGGTGGGGTCGTAATAGGATGGTGAAAATGAACATGATCCATAGAGCAACTAGCAATACGAGCCACATAACCAAACTAATAATCCGAATCAAGATCAATATAGAGCGTAGAACTATTATATCGGCAATAAGAGAATAACAGTGTGGGTTTGTCAATAACACTATGACAATAAATACATTTATGATTAGTATAAAAGCAACAGAAAGCAATAAACATGCTAAAGGTTATACAGGGTGCGATGTATAAATTATCATGTAAAATACCCAAAAAAGGAAAGCAGCACTGACTGTTTTAATTGATATATATACAAATGATACACAAATATATCTTGAAATAATAAAGTGTAAAGTTATTCAATTATATCGCCATTACCTTTAGCCCCCAGCAAATTAAGAATTTCCTAGATCTCATCTGAACGGTCTCCTTGTTTAATTTCTTAAATATGCCATGATCCTTGACTTCATTTCAACATTGTTATTTATCTGGATAGATTGTTCTAGTTTTCAGAATAATGATCGAAAGAAAGAGAATCAATAAAGAAGAATATATCTAGTTACACCACCACGAAACCTATCTGCCATCTACGTAAACAAGCTTCTCAGATAAGTGGAAAACTTCTTTCACCCTTATTTCTTGCTTTCACTGCAGTCTGGGAGTTTCAAATTTTCCACATCGTTCATTCTTGTTACGAGTCCAAGAAATTTCAGGAGACCGTTTTTGATTCAAATTAAAGTGTTTGTTTTCTTACAACTTGATTTAAGACTTCATAATTTCTTATTTGTTCTACCAATGATATTATCAATTCTATAGTATAGCATTTCAGTTTCTTATATTTTTCTCTTTATCCTTGTAGATTTTGACCAAAATGAACTGTCATGTAAGACAACCATTTTTCATGACTTAACAATTCGTTTATCTATAGGAACGCATCTTTCGATAAAAAAAAATATTAAATAAATTTATATTTCGGTTTACATAATTCAGTCCTCTGCTAAATACTTTTAAATTATTAATTGTTCGGTACATGTTTGTTAATAATATCCCCAATTTGTTGCTTGCATCTAGTGCTATTTTTAATGGCTGAAAATTTTACTATTTTTTTGCAAATTACGAGTATTGATTTTTGTAGCTTTCCTTTACTATCTTGCCTCGAAGAACCCATAGTTTACAAAGAAACTATGGTTTAGAATATGTCAGTTATCAATGCAGTCTCATCTGTGTATATTATATTGTAAACATTGTGCAAAACGTCATGGTATTGAGCACTGTTTATATAAAGAAGTAAATTACAGGAAACTCAAAATCATAAAAACTTCGGGCCTCTCCACCTGGATATGGCTACAGAGATATGG
Organism: Ascarosepion bandense; assembly: GCA_037127315.1. NCBI lineage: Eukaryota > Metazoa > Mollusca > Cephalopoda > Sepiida > Sepiidae > Ascarosepion > Ascarosepion bandense. The sequence goes on from JBBBDQ010001401.1 coordinate 3,688,923, forward strand.
TATAACTGGACCCGGGTTTGATTTAATCTAACCGTTCGTTTAAAATCTCGTAAAGGCATGATTCCAAATCCTACCATACTGACGGATACGTCCCTCTATGTCCTTTGCTATGTCCTTCGCTGTTTCTGATCTTGGTCTCCGAGTTCCATGATGTAATCAGATCACAAGACGACATCTACGCTTACAACACCAACATTTCCTCAAGCCTCTATAAGAAGTCTACCAACGCTAACAAATCAAATGTACTGCTGATTTTGAAAAGGACTACCTATCTGTGGTGGACCTAGGTAAAAATTTGCACGTAAATTTTAATGCTTCCAAAGCGAATCTGCTATCATTTAACTATCATCGGCAATTCAGCTTGCCCCACATCAGCATGGATAACGCTGGCCTTTCTGAAAGCAATTTATTGTGCCTTCTTGGGCTCACTGTCTCGGCCGAACTCAAGTGGAACTAATATATTGAATCAACAACTAAATCTACTGCTAGGAAAATCGGGATTTGTTTCGGGCCAGAAAGTTTTTCTTGTCTAGATCCATTTTGCACATATACAAATCTGCCATACATCCGTGCATTGTCGTATCTGCTAAGCGCCCCTCCTATTCCTCTTGGAGTTCTCGATAAAATTCAGAGGAGAATCTGCAATATAATCGAACCAGACCTGGCTGACATTCTGCCCGACTAGATGTGGCTTCCTTCTGTTGCATCTACAAATATTTTCAATGTTTAAAGCATGCCATGAGTATATTGTCAACATTTCATATATTTCGTTTCACGCATGCACTTTGATTGTTTTTGATTTTGTCGAATACATACCCTATTTATATCAGGAGAAAAAGTGTAAAACACTCCAACAGTAATTTAGAAATAGGGTGTTGCATTACTTACCATTCAGGCCAGAAACGAACTTTTCAGAGAGTTTGTGTGTCAATCCGGGGACATCACAGGGGATACGAAATTAATTGGATAAGTCTAATTTTGATATCGATGGTATTTGAAGTGATGACGAGTGATGGTAACGATATGTTACCATTTATCTTTCCACAAGACCTCGGATTCATCTCTGAAGTATAGAGCAATTGCCCAAGAGTTCAGTTTCTTTTTTAATTTTTGCCTACGTCAGACGACACATCCATCACGCCCTATATACATATGTATATATATATATGAAATATATTTCATTTTTTAACGAGTTATTACGCTACACATGTTTCTACTATATGGTATCTTCAGACGATTTACAATGTCTGGATATGCATATATATCTAACTGGGGATATATATATATATATATATATATATATATATATATATGTGTGTGTGTGTGTGTGTGTGTGTGTGTGTGTGTGTGTGTGTGTGTGTAGTTACTAAGAATTCAGCGAAATAACTCAATAACTCATAGATACCAAGTTGAGACTATTTCTTTCAAATTTAACCCGAATCAACACTGAACATAGAGATAATTTTTCTATAAAATTCAAGAGACACACTTACTATATACAAGATTATTTTTCTCAGAGAAACATAAGAGAAAGTTAACAAAAACAGTCTACAAAATCCAGAAAATTCATTTAATTATTGCTCATAAAACAGTTAAACATATCTACAACATTTCCGCAAGTTTTAAATCACAGAAAACCAATATCAATTTTGAATTGACATTGCCCTTATGGAACTACGTACCTGATCTCATCAAATTCCACTAAATCTATATTCGCTATACAACTGCATGTCTCATGAGAAAACACAAGTTATATCTCTCTGAACATCGCCCATTCGGACTTAGTTAAGCACACAAGGAAAATTGACAAGCCCCATCCACAATATACTTTTAAATAATACAAGAATAATAGTCTTGATTACGTTTAAAAAAATAAAAAAATAATTCAAGTAACATCATTAATAAATATAAAACAATTCTTATTTCTCTGGAAATATATATAAGTATCTGCACATTTAATTAATGAATAATTAATAATTATTTTTAACATCCTTGATAACACTTAAAAATAATTATAGCCAAAAAGTTTTGGATATATAGAACATTTGAACATTTCCTAAGTATTTATATCCAGAAAAGAAAACACTTATACAAACGAAATAAGAAATATATAGAATCATAATAGCAGTAACTCATCGGTTAGGCTTAATGGAAAAGCGCAGTAGTTTCCAAATACACAATATATATACACATGAAAAATATAACGTTTACAACGAGATTTCGGCAGTAATTTGGAGAAAGAGATTTTATACATAAAATTAGATTTTATGTAGTTTTATGTATATTTTACATAAATTAGATTTTATGAATTAGTAACTTGCTCTCACCTACATACCACTACTAACTGAATGGTCAAAATCATACCTCCCTCTACCAAAGAGAAATTTACAACTGCGATTCCCCTCGATTTAAGCCTTGCTTGGGACGATATGATTTTTAAAAAATGTGTGTGTGTGTGTGTGCGCGCGCGCCTGTGTGTGTATATGTGTTTAGCACAAAGGTTAATGTTTCAGCATTACTAATAAAATGTGTTTTGGCAAACAGGTTCTGTTATCGTGAAGTGATCGATATAGGCGTGGAGATAAAACGTTGACAGAAAAAAAGGAATTTATAACTTTAAATGCGCAGGTTAATGCCGGTTTCAAAGTTTCGTGAGAAAACACTTATGATGGATTCACTCGTCAGGGCTGGTTTACTCTGACGAATATATATATATATATATATATATATATATATATATATGACATTTAGTACCCAGGTATTTATGCAAATCCTTATTATTCAATATATATGCATTGAGCAATTTTTTAAAAATTAATTAAGACCAAAGACTGTATAAAACACACACACACATGCATTCACACACACACACACATACACGCATTCACACACACACACACGCGCACGCACACACACACACACACACACACACACACATATATATATGTATATATATATATAGTTTTCAGGTATGAAATAGTTTGAATGGCTCTAGTCATTGGTTTCATGTTTCAATTTGTACATAACCTCTGTGGTATGTGTAATCGTTTCTTATTTATGTATTTTTTTTACTAATAATTTTTCGGCGTTTATACTCCATTTGGAAAAAAGTTAGGTTTACTGTTCTGAGGTTTTCTTTATTTATTAATTTATTTATTTATTATTCCTCCCATGATAGTGACCGTTACTGGACAGTTGACCGACCCCACACACCCAACACTGTGTAATGTCTAAGTTTCGTAGATGGTCTGTTCTTCAAATTCAAATTCGTTTGTTTGCTTTGTACACGGACAGGCAACTTAGCCAGATTTAAATTTTCGGGAAAAGACAAGAGTTGAAGATATACATTTCTTAATTCAAATTTCCTGTGTTAACCTCTGTGGTATGTGTAATCGTTTCTTATTTATGTATTTTTTTTTACTAATCTTTTTCGGCGTTTATGCTCCATTTAGAAAAAAAAGAATTCCAGGGGTTGTGAGTTAACTAAGTTAAAATTTAGTTAACTCACCACCCTTGGAATGTTTTTAAATTTTTTTTAAAAATAGAAGCAGATAGATCACACTATCGCCCGGTCCATACTCCTCCCACGTCTATTGAACTGGAAGAGAGGCTTGCCCCTTGTTTCCTGTTTAGGATGTGGTTTCCGGTTTTCTCTTCTCCCTCTTCAGGCCTTGGTATTGGTACTTTCGTGATTTTTCTGCGATCTGGCCGGTTGTTGGCAATGGCTCATCACTGTGAGGGTACCGGATTGGCAGTTTCCTGGTTGCTGCTTCCGACTGGTAGTTAGAAGCCCTAACTTTTGCGTAGCGTCAAGAGCGGCAGCTCTGATCAACAGTTGTATAATATCGGGGTTCTTGTAGTGCCATGTTGCGCATGGATAGGTGTCCCTGAAACCGCTTTCGGTGGGCAACCCTGAGGCCACACCTTGTTCTGGCCCTAGTCAGTTTCCCTCCCAGCACAGATCGTGGATAATGACCGCCTGTATCCTCTACTCTAGGTCCCTTTCTATAAACAAAAACACATGACAAAACAAATCAGAAACGATCCTAAACCAGTGAAAATCAAACCACCTAAACGCATTAACCTTTCTTTCACTAATATTCGGGGCATTCGTACTAACTTTCCTAGTGTAGAAGCGTTCCTCGATCCCTGGTTATCTTCCCCATTTAAGGAAGGATTCCACTGTCCACATGCATGGGCTGGGTGTCTATGTCAGCGAACACTTTTTAGCTAGGGTAACTTCACTCGAATCTACTGACCACCAATACATATGTCTCCGCCTGTCTCTCCTCAGTTCGGTTAGTTACCTATTCTTTCTTTACCGTTCTCCCTCCTCTCCTGACTGCTCCCTACTAGATAGCATTGCTGACGACATAGATAAGGCTATTTCCTATCACCCATTTGCCCACATCTTTGTATTTGGAGACCTCAACGCCCATCACTATTTTACTGATCCAGCGGGCATTCACGCCATGAACTTCGCTATTGCCCAATCCCTGACGCAAGTGGTTGACTTCCCCACTCGCTTCCAAATTACTCCATCGGGTCATTCCTCACTACTAGATATATGTTTCACCTCTGCGCCTGACGCCTGTCAAGTCTCGCAGCTTTGTCCTCTCGCCAACTCCGACCACGCTGTAGGCTCTCTCAGTATTTCTTTCCACTCTAACTCCCCCCAGGAGACCCCTACCTATAGGACCTCCTACCTATTCCAAAACGCTGACTGGGATGCCTATCGCGATTTCCTCTGCGACGTCCTTTGGGGAAAAGTGTTGGATCTATCAGCTGATAAGTGTGCCTCTGAGGTCTCGTCATGGGTGAAAGCTGGCAAAGATGCCTTCATACACACCAGGAAGTATTGCCTAAAACCTCATTCCTCTCCGTGGTTCTCTCCTGCCTGCTCAGCCGCCATTGCCCACAGGAACCATTACTTCCGTCTGGAGACAGTCATCTGATCACAATAGGCACCTGTTCACGTCTGCTAGCAATGAGTGCAAGAGAACCCTAAATGGCGCCAAACGGCTGTTTGCTGAGAGAATGGGACAGCACATAGCTGACCGCAAGTTCGGTTCCAAGGACTATTGAAGGATTTGCAAACGAGTGCTAAACAATAGCAAATCCTCAATGCCTCCTTTAATTCATATATTTGAGGTTCTCACATCATCTGCGGGCAAAGCACTCTCATCCAACTCCACATTTGACTCATCTGGAGTACACCCACCCGACTTCCCTATTAGAACTGAGGCCAAACTGCACCACATATATATTACCCCGACAGTAGTATCCCGAGTAATTTCAAAATTTGACCCCCATAAGTCGAGTGGAGACGATGGAATCCCGGTGATAGTCCTTAAGTGGTCTGCTCCTGATCTTTCCCCTCTCCTCTCTAAACTGTTTAACTACTGCCTTTCTGCTTCCTGCTTTCCTGCATGCTGGAAGTTCTCTTCAGTCCTTCCTGTAATTAAGAATTGTGGTGAACCCTCGGACCCATCCAACAATCGTCCTATCAGTCTTCTACCGACATTCGTGAGGGTATTCGAGGCCATAATCAATGCTGAAATAGTCCAATATTTTACTGCCCACAAACTCTTCTCTAACAGGCAATATGGCGTCCGCTTTGCTAGGTCTACGACCGACATGCTAACAACCGTAACGGAGTATATACTCCAGGCACTTGATGAGTCTGACGAGGCTCGCGCGGTTTAACTGGACATCTTCAAGGCTTTTGACAGGGTTTGGCACTCTGACCTCCTATGCAAGCTATGGGGTTACGGTAATACCGGTCTCCTGCTTGACCTAATCCAATCTTTTTTAAATAACCGCAAAATGAATGTTGTTTTGAATGGGCATGCCTCTTCATCTTACAGCACGAATGCTGGTGTCCCACAGGGCTCTATCCTGGGCCCGAGGCTCTTCCTCATCTTCATCAACGACCTCCCAGATTAGATCAGTTCCCAAGTAGGCATCTACGCAGAGAAAATCACAATATACTCCCGCACCAGTAAAAAACCTGTCGTGGCGGACAGAGATAATCTCGCTGCGGACCTTGAACGGGAACTACACTCTGTGGTGAATTGGGGCAAGAACTGGCTTGTCAACTTCAATGCGTCTAAGACCAAACAATTTTCTGTCAACCATCACAGTCAACCTCTCCTGCCTCCCATAAGCATGGACCAAGCGATTTTCCCTGAGAGCAAAGCACTACGCCTCCTCGGACTTATCCTGTCCTCAGACCTCAAATGGAACCACTATATTGAATCCATAGCTAAATCTACTGCTAAGATGGTTGTGTCACTCTGTCGATCCAGGATGTTTTTCCGCCTGAATCCATCCTGCATATATACAAGTCAACCATGCGTCCGTGCATGGAGTACTGCTGCCATTTATGGTCAGGCGCTCCTACCGTTCTTTTCAGTGTTCTCGACAGGCTCCAAAGAAGAGTCTCTAATGTGATAGGTACCGATCTGGCGGCTCGACTGCAGCCACTTCCCCCACGTCGAAATGTGGCCTCCCTTTGTCTGTTCTATAATTACTTTCGTGGCTTCTGCTCGGACGAACTTAAGTCACTAGTGCCTCCTCAACAGGTGTTTACTCGTGCAACCAGACTGGCAACTGGGTCCCACCCATTCACAGTCCGGTTAGCCAAATGCAAACGACAATTCTACACCTTCAGCTTCTTCTCTCGCACATCCCAGCTGTGGAACTCGCTCCCATATTCTTGCTTTCCTGACAGCTACAAACTCCATATATTTAAATGCAATATCAATACTCATCTATTAACCTCTGGACTCTAGCTCTCTCCCCACCCCCGTATATCCTTCCCTTTCTCTCCACCCATGTATCCGTCATCGCACCTGCATTATCAGCTTTCTATTGCTCCTTTCTAACTAGTTTTTATTCCTCACTCTTTTCTAATTAATCTTTTTACAGTTATGACGCTCCCCCTGCTCATCAGTGGTATTTACGCCTTGCTCGGGGTGAAATGATTAAAAATAAAATTATTTATCATCAATTCTCTTTCGGCTATATTTTTAGCCATAATTCAAAAAGTTTTTTGAAGTACATGCAAAAAGTAAAATAAAATGCATCTATGTAATGGCTAAATGAACAGCTGTTCGATAAATAAAAAATTAAAACAACTTTTATATATATATATATATATACTGTAAACATAAAAATCATAAAATCGAATGAAAAATTTTAAACAAAATTAATCACATCATCATAACTCTCATATTTAATGAAACTTGGATATCTATCAATCTATCTATGTATCTATCTATATAAATATCTAAGTTTTTTGAATGTATGTCGGTATCTATCTCTCTACCTATTCTTATTTTTATATCTATTTACCTCTCTATCTATACACACAAACACATACACACACACACACATATATATATATGTGTGTGTGTGCGTGTGTGTGAGTTTGTGTGTATGAGTGTGTATTTGTGTGTGTGTGTGAGAATGAAAGTACGTGTGAGTTTTTGTCCGTCACCGTTCGTGCGCGTTTTGGCTGTTTGTATATTTCCGAGGGTTTTTTTATCAGTTGTGTTTTATCCTCAATTGCCGTGGGTATTTTTTTTTGGTAATTTTCTTTAACATGTCTCGTGCCCACTCACACTGATGTTACTTAAGTTCTACCAAGTTCGCTACAGACAAATCGACTATTCCCGACACCCACTAAAGACAATCCTGCAGGTGCAATAAACCAATAATCTTGTTCGAATAGAGCAAAAGCAGTTCTTACCTGCCAAAGCAATAATGCATTCTTTCAGTTATCGATTTACCAGCTGGCTCTTGAACAGTGTTTCAGATCTCTTTGAGCACAGTAGAATCGGTTTACGGAACGCACGATGCCAAAAGCAGAATATATTACCATTTCGCGACTTTTAGGTTAAACGATAAGAGAGAATAAGATTAATATAAAATATAAAGATTTATTGATTATGAAGTCGCGTTCAGTTTTGGTTGTTCTAAAATTTAGTTTAAACTTAAAATATATTTTAAGATTAAAATTTTTTTCTGTGTTAATTTTTATTTAATTTCCCTAGGATTTTATTAAGATTAATTACGAAAATCTTATGGTTTATTGTATAGTGCACTGTTACAAAATAATGTTTTTTGTTGTTTTTTTTTATTGTTCAAAATTGTTTTACTATTTTCTACTGGTCGTAATCAACGACCAACAATGATACTTCTAAGACTGAAAGGAACAGTAAAACTATACGATATATATTACATATTAATGTCGGGAAAATAAAACATTTTCATGCAGTCCACTAACCTTTAGTGCACATTGTAGTCAGAATGAAATTTTTCATTCCAGACTATTATTTTATGTAGTTTAGAAAGTCAAAACCGTGATTATATTGTAATTTCTTTCTAATTGTCATACTTGCAGCTGAAAATTTTCAATCAATATATCTATTTGTGTACGTTATATTATTTTGTAACAACAGTTCTTAAGATGTGATGAAGTGTGCCTTTATAAAGTCCATGACATTCATTCAAGTGAAAATTATTATTAATCATTAAGCTGAGGAATATACTCATCTATATCTTATATAGATTATATTTCGGACGAGATGAAAACTAAGTAAGATATCCATAAGTGAGATTTTTAGTCTAATATTATGAGGTTTAAACATTTTATTCTGATGTAAATACGTCACATTACAGCCAATTCAGAAGAAAATACTAAATTCAAAATTGTGCAGACTACAAAGAGAATTCGCTCTAACGTTCTTACAAAGAAGAAACCTATATATGGAGATACATAAAAAGAAACATAGTGACGTCGCTTAGTATCCGATAAATAATTGCTATAAAAACATGTATGAATGCTATATGATAAAGTTGAAAGAGACAAATAAATATTTACTTGTTCTACTGCTTGTGAAATAACCGAAATCTATAAAATAATTCCGAGCTTAACTATGACTAAAATTCTTAATACATTTTTAATGGATACTCGTATGTGTAGAGTTCGCGATTATTCAGTCTAGTAGATGTAAATAAATATACTGTTTAATTAGACATAACAGAGCATTCACTTAATTCGAGTATATATTAAAAATAATTTTTAATCAAATATATATCGAAATGAAACCATTTCGTTAAAATTTGTATTAGTCATGTAAATACAAGCCTGTTCCGCTCTATCAAAGCTTATCAGTGTGGCTAGACACATCCACTTGCTTCTAGCCGGGATCGAAACTCAAATGATTTGATCTCAGACGTAGTCGATACACCCTAAGTCATAGGCGTATGGAACCAGAGATGAGAAATTTTAATGTGTTTATATAAGCAGTGTATACACACGTCAGTGACCGAATATGTCACAGAAGTTGAAAATGTTTTTAAATTTTCCTTTTCTAGAGAGCTTAATCGTAATGAGTGCATAATATATAATAAGTACACACACACACACACACACACACACACACACACACACACACACACACACACACACACACATATATATATATATATATTTTGGACGAGATGAAATATATATATATATATATATAAATATAACTAAAAGATTTCCGGAGATTTTAAGTCTACAATCTCACTCTTTAAACACATACACAAAAACCCACGTGTGTTTTTGTATGTGTGTGTGTGTGTGTGTGTGTGTGTGTGTGTGCACGCGCGTTATCACTTATTATTTTGCCCAACATTAAATGTTACTGCTAAACCACATGAAAAGATATATGTTTAAATTAATAAATTATTTTTTAAATTAATCTTTTCGGAAATATTGCTGGAGATGACCTGAAAATTAAGTTATCTATTATTTAGTATTAACTTTATTTTGACTCCAATATGTTCGCCAAAATTCGAGTTATTTGAAATGACATGAGCCTTATGCAATTCTGGAATATTGTAGGTACCAAAGATGATAAAACACGTTCCTAAATAATTTGCCAGCATATAAATTTGCTATTTGGTTGATGACGACAATTAAGTTTTACTTTAAGAAATTTTGTTGTATTTTAACTTGGCGTTATGTGGTGTGCTAAATAACTCGCCTTTCTAGTTCCTTGATTTTAAGGCCATGATCGCCTACGTCCTGAAGGGACAAGATACATAAAAGAAGAGGAACATGATTTTTGCAGCTGGTGCGTATAGTAATATAATGTATATTTTCAATGCCTTACCCTTCAGCGTAACTGAAAGGATTCGGTCAAAATGTTGATTTTTTGACAAAAATTCAGTTACAGTATCCTGAAAATGCATTAAATCGTGAAGACTTTTTCAAAATCTATACAAATATCTTGAAACAGGATGATTTCGTTGCAAAATAACCGGAGAGTGCTGAACAGTTCTGTTGCATTTGTTCTACTCTATTGCAATGAATGCTGAGAAATATCAACAAGAGTGAAGATGAAACGTTAATCCACCGAAATGTGAATCTCCAGGAACTTGTTTAACAAACGATAGAGAGAAACTCGAAGCAATCGTAATGCGTGAATGTAAAGAGGAATCAAAGGAAGACCTGTGCTAATACGCATATTCTTTACGGATGTTTGAATATGTTGAAACATATAAAATGTATTGAAACTAAAATTGTTTGGCAGAAAAATCAAGGATGTTACCTAAGCATCTTGTATAAGAGAATTAAAATATGAACTAGAAGTGATGGCGATGAGAAAATAGAGCTTAGAGCTACCAATGATAGAAAACTGCGATGAGTTATCAACGTCACATCCTCAAGTGACACAGCACATAGAAGGTGAATTATATTCTCTTAAGAAAATTCACAGGCTTGTGACAATAAACGAGTTTAAATTTGTATTTCGATTTTTCTGGATTTACTTCGCTTAAATTTATCTAATTTTTTATTAATCTATTATGTTATACTTCTACGAAAAACATTTTATGTCATTCATTCTCTTTGTCACTTTTGCATCAAAACAGTTTTATGTTTTTATTATTTTTATTTATCAACTAAAATATTATATCAATTAAAATCGTTTTGTTTCATATAATTAATTCAAGAAATATTTTCTGTCATGTATAATTCATTTCTAACTTAATCTGTAAGACAATTATTTTCTATTGCTTTTCCCACTTTGTTCAGTAAAATGAGTTTATTTTTAAAAAATATGCTTCTTATTTGACGTTGATTAGCAATTTATTTTTTATGGCTTTTAAAATATTCATTTTAAATATAACCGTCTTTTATGTTTATTGTTAGTTTGCAGAAAAATTTATTTCGTATCTTGGTGACATATTTACTTTTACACTTCATTTGTTGACGGCCGAATCGAAATATGTTGTTTCAAGCGGCATTCAAGAAATATAGACGCCTGAGAAAGATAATAGTTCAATCATTACATCCGTATTAATATTTCGTTCTAAATGAAGGATTTCTTTCTTTCAAATTTTCTTATTTTCTATCTATAATTTTTCTAATTTTTGTCGGCTTTTTTTTCTCGTGTCAATAGCTACATATTATGTGACATCATTTTCAGTGTGTACTTTTTCTTAAAAGAATAAATGGACCAGCTCATTGGCATTTCTACTTCTGCTGCATCTCAAACTTATGTGTATTAAACCTAGCCACCCACAATAAAAAGGAAAGTGAATGTGCTACTTAAAATATATTTCAGTAGAACTGTACTTTCTCAATGACAGAACACTACAATAGTTTATATATATATATATATATATATATATATATATATATATATATATATAGTTATGAATTAATTGTACATTGCGACACGGACATTTCTGTTTCGAGATAGATTCTCATCATCATGCAATTTGCTGTTGGTTGTGCAGATGATATAGACGGGATACATATAAGATGTACTAAAATATATTAGTCGCACCGGATCTATTAGTGGCTTACCCTATGTTGTTAGATTTCTCAGGTTCGCATCCTACCGAATGACACATACTTTCTTAAGAAAATTTATCGTAAATACTCTAGCCGATAGAACTAAATGCATAAATATACTGTTTAATTAAAAACAGATATCGACTCAAAAACGAGTATCGATTAAAAATAATTTTCAAATTTATTAAATACGTATATGTATATATATGCACTTTGATTAAATTGAGTCATGCCGAATTCGAAGTTTCGTGAGGACACCGTTACGATGTTTTTACTCATAAACTTAACCTGTTCTGTAATAGTAACAAATTATTTAAATGATCCACGCTCTATCTCTATTCTAATATTGAACCCTTTTACGATAAATCAATAGCTTCTTGCCAAATTAAATTTTATCATTAAAACTGTAGAATAAACAAGAATCTTGATACAAAAAACTGTCACAACTCAATATTATATATATATATATATATATATATATATATATATATAAATATATATATATATGTGCGTGTGTATGTGTGTGTGTAGAACGATGCCTACTATATATTTGACAAATTAACTAAGTTGCCAACCAAGTAGGCATATATATATATATATATATATATATATATATATATATATATATAATTGGTCACAAAATGATGTATGCACAATTTAAATAACTGTAAACTAGGTGTTTAATATTATTTGTATAATTTTCAACATGTAAAACGATTTACAAACATCTTTCTATCGTTTTGTCACTGCCTGTTCTCAAACTGATATCCATTCTGGTCTAGACACAGCCTGTAACGTTTAATGATGCGATGAACAGAGTATTGTGAAGTTCCTTGCCGAACAGATTGTTATGGACTTCGCTGAAGCGTTAGAAATATTGTTTCTCCCTTTGTAGGACTTGTAGATATACGTGAACTTCCGGAAGGCGTTTTGGAGACTTTCTGAATAGTTCCACTAGCTTCAAACGTGTCTCTAATTCGAGTGATGGTAATTCTTGTTACTGTTTTTTTATTAACTTCCTCCTAAATTGTCTTTGGACATCAACTGCGTTTTCATGCTTCCTCTAGTATTTTAAAAAATAATATTTTTCTTCAAATGTTTATTCTCGCTGCTATCATTTGGATTGATGGGCTTAATCTGCAAAGAAAAAGAAATGAACATACATTTCTTTTTATATATATATATATATATATATATATATATACACACACACACACACACACACACATATATATATATATATATATATAACCTCCTGAATTTGAGTACCAGTTCGTCATTTAAGAAGTTATATTTTTGGTGCATTTAAATATGCTCATTTGGTGACAAGTTGTTATGGCTAATTAGCATGACTATTTCAAATAATCCCATGTTAGTTTGTAATTTTCGTGATATTAGATTGGAAATGAAGCGAAGATTTCAATATTGATCGTTTTAGTTTCCTTATGTATCTAATCATAAGGAAATAAAAAAAACATCTGCTATCTATTTTTTCATTTGTTCTTCAAGTCCTAAACATGAACTATTTTTGAAAATAATGCAATATTTGAGAACAAATTAAATGAAGTGCAAGTATCTTTTTCAAACTAAATTCTTTTTTATAAAAAAAAAACATATTCCAACAAAAAAATCTAGTCAACACCCAAATTCAATGAGAGACAAAGGCATACTTTTGATAATGGCAAAAAATCAGTTCCTCTAGTTTGCATTTTTTCTACAAT